>QUSF01000012.1:18566358-18584812 GCA_003676055.1 Chloebia gouldiae | reverse complement strand
TTCCCGGGGCTCTGAGCTCTGCCTGGATCCTTCCCTTCTCCAGGGGAGCATCCCCAGCTCTCCCAGCCTGGCTCCAGAGGGGCTCCAGCCCTCAGAGTTTTTCCATGGCCTCCTCTGCTCTTGCTCCAACAGGTCAACATCTTTCTTGTGTTGGGAAATGTTCAGTTTAATCTCCCCTGACCTTGCAGAGCTGCTGGAGAGCTCTTCTGGTCAGACATGTGTGATCCATTTCCAGGCTTTAACTGCAACAATGCTGAGACTGAACCATTTTCTGACCCCTGTGCCTGAGGAGTTGGTAAATCTTCAGTTCCTTGCTGTAAGTTGTCAAATCCTATCTCATTTAGTTTTCATCCTGGACAGAGGATATAAGTTTTAAATCACAGCCTGTCTTATTAGTGGTTGAGCATAAAAACGAACTCTTTATAAGCTCTAACTTTTGTTATGCCAAAATCAAGACCACAAACACAGGTTGGGGTGATGTGAATGTTGCTTCTCCCGTTGACCATCAAGCAGAAATTAAATCCAGTAAAAACATTTCATGTGCTCTACAAGCAGCTCGCTAATTCCAAATGATGCATCAATAACACAGCCATGGCTGCCTTTTCTTAGAGTTATGGTTATCTGTTTTGTACTCAAAATATGCACATGGAGCAATTTCATCTGTGAGAACTTGGGAAAATTATATTAATCATCATAACTGAGTACAGCTTCTTTCTCAGCATGAGTCATAAATATCTTTGAGCATTAAACCTCTTTACAATAACATTAATTTAATCTATAAGAGGACACTGCGTGCAATAAATTCCATTTACAAATCTGAGTGGGCAAGAGAGAGAAAGCTGGAGCTTACTTTTTTTTTTTTTTTTTAAATATTGGAGATTGGGAAACAATGCCCCAAAAGAAGTTTCCTTCAGCCTGAAATGCATAGGACTAGGAAGGAAAACAGAGCTTCCTGATTGATTTGCCTCTGTGCTATTGCTTAGTTTGCTGCCAGTCAGAAGCTTATATAGCTTAAAATATTGTTATTGATTGTTCAATTTGGTGTTCATATATTTAAATTTTATTCAGGTTAGAGTGATGTTGAAAATTGGGGTCCACATGCTAGATTGCCAGCACGGTGGTTGACAACACAAACGTTAAAATACAATAATCCTTGTAGTATAAAATGGCCATTGACAGTCTAATTTCCATTTTGTGGTTTATGGCCTCTACTGAATATCTGATAATGTAATTATGTTTCAGTAAAGAATGAATCCTCTCTGGTAAACTGAGCTGTGTATGCAATGCCAATGTGAATTAAATAAAGTGACATCAAAGCTCAGTCAGGGCTTATTTTAGGAGCATATTTTTAAACATTTACTATGGTTTGTTCTACAGTAATGCTAGGGAGCAGATTTATGGCTGTTAGCATATTCATGTTGAAGAAATGTGTTACTTCATTCTTTATTTTAGCCCAGGAGAGCAAACAAAACAGCCTCAGTCAAAGTGGATGCTGCTCTGTGGCTTAGGTATGAAAGTTTTCAGATGAGGCCACCACCAGCCTCGCTGAGCACCACAGAAGGGGAAGTGGCAGCTGTGCAGTTGGGAAATTAAAATGTAAAGAAAACTCCCCCAAATTATTTACGTGCCCCCAAATGAGACAACATTAGCTTCTTGGCAATAGGTACATGCTCAGCTTTTCTGTTTGGCTCTTTTGCTGCTGGGTTTATAAATGTATAGGAATACACAATATGATCCTACGGTTAAAGAATTTCCTCCTTTTAAATTCCAGTTGTCAAGTTATGTTATGCTGTTTATAATGCAGTGAATTATGTTCTGTCCTATCCCATTCACTGCTAGCATAATGCAACTTAACATCAGGCCACATAACAGAATATGACAGTTAAAATTTAAAAGTACCCTCATTGTATTTGTGAATTGAATACTCAACTGCGTGATTTAAAGATGGACTGGCATCTTGACTCCAGAAACAAGTAATGTTACTTGAATGCATTTTTTTCCCCCTAATATATTTGCATTGCCGTTTTGACCTTCTTTCCAAGAGGAAAAAAAATAACCCTAAGCAACTGGCATGTATTGACATGGAGGTATTGAAAAGTTAGCGTGATGTTGCAGACATGTTTAGAGGAACTTCTGAGATCATGAATTTGATGAGATAGACTGAATCAGAATGTCACTTTATCATGTAAACAGCAGGGAGAGAGCCAAGCCTCACATGTGGATTTTAAATGTCCCAGAGCGTTAGCAGGAGGGATCGGGGGCCTGGTTCCGCCCGCGATAAAGAGAGGCGTCAAATCTCATCGCGGTTTGTCCCTCCCGCCTCGCGAGCATCGGCTCTGTGCTGAGCAGATTCAGAGCTGCTTGGCAGATCCTTCAGGACCTGTCAGTGGTTCAGGAGTCAAAGGTGAGGCAGGTTCCTGTTTTCTCTAGATCTTGCCCTTTTTATAATGCAGCATTTTCACCTCAGACCTGTTTTTATACTTTATTTTCCTCAAAATCTTGGCAACACCCTAGTGATACTCACCCTCCACATTTCACCCTGTCCTTGGTGTTTCCTTTGTAAAATTTAACCCCTTTGCAGGGATTAATTAGGAATGCTTGTCTCGAGATGCAACCATACTTTCATCAATATCCAAGATTTAGTGGGAACCTCAGGACTGAGAAGGGGGCTGGCTCCAGGTCTTGAGTCAGTCCCACTCCTTTGTGATTTCACTTTGTCCCTTCTGTTTTCTGAGTTATCACTCTTCCTTTTTCATAATCTTTCTTGACTATCCCTTCAGAGTTTCTCTTTTCTATCTAAATATTAAAAACACCCACAAGTTGAAAATCGGCTTTTGTCACGAAAAATATATAGAGAGAAAGAGTTAGGTTTGTTTTCTGCTGGCACCCCTTGCTTGGAGAGAGAGTGAAACACTCCTTAAATCTTTTCCAGCTGTCCTTCAAATATTCAGTGTCTAAACTTTAGGGCTTTTAGCTGCTCTGCTCTCCTTTCCTCAGCATTTCTGTGCCCTTTGAGGGTGAGTGATCACCTAGACTTGCATCCCTGAGCTTGGCTGTTCTTGGGAGGCTCTGGCCATCGACCTTGGCACAATGAGCTGATAAACTCCAGGCTTGCTCAGAGCTGCAGTTTCTCACACACCACTTGGTCTCTTTTTAAGAAAATTTGTGCCGCAAAAGTGCTCAGTGGCAAGGGAAGGGGCAGTGGGAACCAGAGGAATATGTGGTTAAAAAGACAGAATATGCATGTTTGATTTTGTTCTAAATGTCTTACAAGACACACTCCAGTTTTGTGTTTGCTTTTTAAAACTTTTGATGTATTTCTTTATAATTTGAAACTCTATTGGACAGGGATATCCAATATCTTAACATTTAAAGAATGAATGAGTTTGAAAAAGTCTATGCTACAGGCTCCCCAGGGAAGTGGTGGAGTCACCACCCCTGGAAGTGTTCAAAAAACCAAGTAGATGTGGTAGTTTGTGGCGCAGTTCAGTGGGTGTGGCATTATCTGCTCAAAGGTTGGACTGGATGATTTTGGAGGTCTTCTCCAGCCTCATTAATTACATGCTTTTACAAGAAACTAAATGTGTTCCCTAGTAATTTTTCTTTTTCCTTTCTTTTCCTCTCCATCAGAGGTGCTGTTTTCTTTACTGACACTGCAAAATGGCTTATGAACCTTACAGGTGAGACTTCTCATGCTGTTATCCTAAAAAACAAGACAAATATTTTTACATTGTATTTTAGTTTCATTTAAGCACTTAATCAAAGTTCTGTTGTTGGAAGATGAGTACCACTCGATTTGGGCTTTTCAGCAGGTGTAACCTGAGCCAGGTTTGTCAGCACAGGTAACTTGTACTCCATCTGCTCCCAAATATTGGCACCAATAAAGGCTCTTAGAGAAAAAGAAGCATCAGTTTAAATTCATTTTTTAGCTGTTTGTCATATAAATTCAGTTTTTAGATAATCAGTGCAATAATTCCTTATTATGCATATGCAAAAGCATCTATTAAAGGCATTTTTAACTTTGTGGGTAGAGTTTCTTTATCTGTATTTTACAGTACAGTGAAAAGTAATTAATTCATTCCTAGATATATAACATATGGATAATTTTTATGGATTTATGGCACATTTTAGGGGATGTGAAAATACTGCAATTATTTTAAAAGTAATGCAATAGAAATTCAGGGCTGGTTCATAGATTTATGACTGGATTATATTTTCCACAGCCAACTGCCAAACACGGAGTAGATAAAATCTATGTTTCTTTTTGTCCAGTTTACCTCTTTTATCCCATCTCTGGTTTACATTGCCACATAACTACAAATAAATATCCTGAATTTGACTTATTTATAAATTGGAAATTTTGTGAAATGTATCAACCCTCAGAAAACAGTTCACGGTATTTAATTAGTAAAGAAAAACATACTGCACATAAAATGTCAGCAGAAATTACAGTAATAATCTATCTTTCAAAACACTATTAATTGCAGTTGATATTTAACCATATATTTCTCAATTATAAAAATAAAGAGCTCAGTTACTGGCTTGAAAATTCAGATCTGAATAGAGGCACCAGTTTGTGGAAGTAGAGGGGTATTTATTCCTTGGGTAACATTTAATCTGTGGTTTGATTTTACTATTTAGGGCTAACTCTGACACAAGGCTTTTCAAATTATCACACATTTGTAAGCCTTTCTTGAGTAGCAGGGACATGTTCCACTAGACCAGGTTGCTCCAAGCCTTGAACACATCCAGGGAGGCGGCACCAACCACTTCCCTGGGCAGCATATGGTGTTTCTGCTGAAATTACTAAAATATGGACTGCAACTCTTGTCTAAATTTAAGGAATTGACTTGATCACATAATCCTTGAAAAATCACACCATCATCACTCATTAACAGCCCTGTACGAATCCAAGCCTTGGAGATTTATTTTCTCCGACTTTGAAGGCAAGTAACTTTACTGACATATTAACGTTCTAGCTGTGAATAGAATATCTCATTCTGTTTGAAGGATAGTTCCCTTGATCCATTAAATAAATACTGCATTCAGGGGGGAAAAGGGTGTTAGACTGATCTGCAAGAGCCGCCATCGCTGGGCGCAGATTTATGGGGTAAGGGAGTGAAAGGAAGTGATATGGCTGTGAAAAGAGAAATGAAACGACACTTATGGGCACTAAATCCTGCAGAATTGAAAAATATCAGCAATTTGTGTTTAGAGCACACAGTATTTTGTATAAACGGGTTTTCATCGATAAATCAATGGTTTCTGGCAGTTGCACCAAAATGTGCCATTTCTGCCGAGGCGTCGGATGAGAATTCGGTTGTGTTCTGGTTTGCTTTGAAGGCTGGGAGATTTCCCATGTTGGTTGGTGTGCTGCCCCCATCCTCACTGCCCTGTTTAGCTTGGCACACAGTTTGAAGGGAGGGCTTTGCACTCTCTCCTCGCGGAAGCCGAGCTTGGCGATCCCGGCGGAACTCACTAGCCGGAGTTTGCGACGCATCTTGGGCGAGCAGCTCAACACAGCCCTCATTTAACTGACTCCGAGGCTTATGCGCCGATGATTTCTGCTGGTAAAGTGTTATAATTGGATTATTGAAGTATTAGGTAAATTCAGGCGGATTTGCTGTTTGAAGTGGAAATACAAAAAATGCTGGGATGCTATTACTGCTTTGTCATACCTATTAACAACAGACCCCGGTGTTGCAGCAACAACAGATTTGCCTTCAACTGTTTGGACTTTCCAATGTGTAAATTTATATCATTCAGGTGGGTAAATTGGCAGATACTGGTGACCTCTGCAGACCCTGATGGGTCACTTTTTAAAGAGCACAGCTTTTATTACTTGAAATTTCTCTGAAAACACAGTTGTGTGATGTATTTCTTCTTAGAACAGAAATATGTTTTGGCTAAACTTTGAGTGGGTGTCAAAAAGCGATAAAACTCACATTTTACAGAATACAGAGTCTGAATATCCTTATGGTTAAAATTCCTGGTTGCTCAGGTAAAAGAATAAATCAAATGTTATAAACTAACTTTAAAATGTAATGAATACAAACTCATCTGTCAGTCATTATTGTTCTTTATTAAAACACTTATCACTTTTAATTGAAACCTTTATTTTGAATTAAACAACTTCTGACATAAAGGGCTATTCAGCCAAATTCACCCAGCAAGTGACAACCATGCCTATTCAGTGTTTTAAAGAATTCATTTACTGTTTTCCTAAGATTTTCAAATTACCAACATTTATTGATACTTGAGGGTCTTTCAGGTGGTCTTGAGAAATTTACATTGGAGCATGAATTAGATTTATAATTGGTTTTAATATAAATCTGGTTTTACCTAATCTGTGATGTTGAATGATTGAAGCACCATGGCACCACCCCCAATTTTCAGTGCCTAAATCCTTATATCTGTGTCTTCTTTCTATGCTACTATCATTTGTCCTCATTCATAAAACCATACCCTTTAAACAGCTTGGAAGCAAATCTCAGTGCTGCCCAAGCAGCTCACGAGAGAGCTGCGTGTCAGAGATGCTTTGACACAGCAGTTACAAATATTCCAAAAAAACCCTACAGGCAATTTAGATCCAGATGCAAACTGCTCAGGTCTTTCAGTATAAAACACAGCGTGGGGCAAAGCATCCCATGTGCTCCAATGTGTGCAAAACCCTGATAATGATTTATTATATCAAGGTCTGCAACCTATGCTTCCCAGGTGACTGCGAGCAAATGTAACCTGATTGTTAAACAAGCTCCCTCACCTAATAAATGTGGTTTATTTGATGTGGAAAGCTCAGGAAGGAGATTTGAGGGGGCCAGTCCCAGCACTCAGATTTTTTCATAGAGACATCAGGGCTGGAGGTTTGAGTTCTCTTTCTCAGGAGCTGCACTAAGCTTTGGGGTGCTGTAGAAAAGGGGTCAGGAGATGATGTTTTTTCCTGAGGTCTGATCCCCTAAATCTGCTACACAACTGCGTTTTGGATCAGAGAATGTTGTTGCCTGCTGTGAAACTCTCACTAAGATTTGGGTGTTCTGTTACATGAAGTTCATTTTTCAGAGCTCGTGGCACCAGGGAAAACATGACAAGCACATGGAGATAAAAGAATGGATTTAATTTTCTGGAGTGCTTTAAAAAAGCGATTAAAAAAAGAAAAATCTCAGAATCACAGAGTTGTTTGTGTTGGAAAAGACCTTAAGGCTCATCTCAGCCCACCCCCTGCCATGGACAGCTGCAATTAGAGGTTGATCTAAGCCCCATCCAACCTAGCCTGCAACTCTTCCACTTGTTAATCACAAATTCTTTTGTTCCTGTCTCACTTTTTGTCACTGTTATGTAAATACATTATCAAAGATCTGAAAGAGTTCTGAGGTGGAAAGGTTGCCCCATATCTGAGGAAAGTTATGGACACCACCCACAAGGGAAGAAATTTCCTTTGGAGCACGATGTAAAATTCAGATGCACAACTTCTGTCCAAGCCTGGGTTGTGTGTCCCTTCTATGGGATGCAGCCTGCAGGGATTTGGGACATTGTAGGACCAAGGATGCAGCAGCTGAGGATGCCAATGTCCTCACACCATTGTTCAACCCACGCATGAGATGAGTCTGGTGATTCCTGGGTTCTGGCTCTGGTGTTTTCAGGCTGTTCAGGCTCTAAAAAAAAATTCCATCCTTGTTAAACCTTTCTTTGAAAAAAAAAACCCCAAACTTCTGCCAATTTCTTTTTTCTAACAATTTCTCATTGCAGTTAATAATTTAAAAAGATACACACTTTTTGAGTCTGCTCCACATTATGGACTAATAGTCTACAAAAGTCCTTTATGAAGGCTTTTTTTTTTTTTGTTATTATTCTTTTCATATTAAGCATGTGCTAAAAAAAGCCTCCTTGTTTTTACTGTAAACCTTTAAAAAACCCCAAACAAAAAGTCTTTGGAGAGAAATTTCAGTGCCTTATTTTAGCCTGTGGCTGGTTTTCACAGCTAATTCACCAGCAGCACTGGTGTAAGGTGGAAGTGTTCTGGCAAAACCTGAACTCCAGCAAAGTTAGTGGGCATCACTCTAAACCCATAAATCTGGTGTAGGCACACAAAATCAAATTTAGACTAAAAATATTCTACAAAGCATCTAAATGTAATCAAGATTGACAGTAATTGTTGCATTGGTAAAGACCCAGAGCATTCTCAGAAATAGTTAAGAGGAGAAACAAAAAAAAGTCAAATTACCTGAGACAGTTTGTGCCTTTCATTTGGATAAATCTGACACCAGACTTCAGAGCTTGAAAATGAGGCATTAGAAAGCATCCAGATATCATTCAAATCAGCTATCAAAAAATTAGAGGCTTTAAAAAATATTGATAAATACCAGAATCAGACAAAATATATCCAAGAAGAGGGAAAGGAAGTAAGAAGGGAAATTGGAGACTCTATTAGAAATTTCAGATCCTTGAAGGCTGGTGAAATTTAATAAAGGAATTATTTAAAATTGGTCCAGGGACATATGGGGAAAGAACATATCGCTGGCATAAACTGTGGAGAATGTCCTAGTTAATATTTTAAGGAATCAAATGAAAGGTACACTGGGACAAGCACTGCCTGATTAGAGAAAGCAAATTTAATTTTGGGGGGAGGGAAGTTCTCAGGTCTGACAGTTCTACTGGAATCCTTTATTGTGATTATTTCTGCCAGGAGAGACAAGGCAATGCAGCAGACATCCTATACTTACATTTTCAGACATCCTTTGACAGGGTTTCCTAGAAGAGGTTAATGTTAAGATGTGGAGCCGCAGAATGAGTGGAAAGTTGAGTTTAATGGATTTAAAATTGGCTAAAAAACACAAAACAAAGTGTGCCACACCAGCAATTAATGGATCCTGTACCAGCTGGAAGGGTTAGTGGTGGGATATATTAGAAATTATCCTGGGTCCACAGAGGTTTATGTTAAAAATTACAGGGTGCTACATAATATTGAAAGCATCTTTTCAAATTTTGTTGATTGCATTAAATTGCAGGGAAATATAACTGATGAGAAACAATGACACAAAACTGCTCTGTAAAATCTTCTCCTTTTTCTATCAATGTCCAAAATTATGTGACAGAGCCTTCAGTGTAAGGCAAATTTGGCAATTTTTTTGGTGTAAATATTGCATCAAAAGAAAGTTAACAGACCTCGAAGTTCATACTGAATATTTTCAGGATACCAGCTGACTCTAACATTGAAATTCCAGAAAATTTTAAGTGGGGAGAAAACTTTCTAGTCTAAAAAAAACCAAATATGTAGCACATAATTGGTTAACAGATTAACAGGTGAAGTTGTGAAATTTGGCTAAAAGAAAAAAGAGAGACAGTCTCTGGATTTACTGCAATTAATTAATTTATGAGTTCATTAATCCATGATAGAGTTGGGAAAATAATTAATTTGTTCTGTTTAAGGTGAGACTACAGAAATAGCAGAAACCTGAGAAGGTTCAATTTAAATAGGAATCAATAGAGAATAAAAGGAAAAAAAAGGATCAGTAAAAACTGCTAAGAATTTTTCGCTATTAAAACCTGAAGTCAGCTGATATAGCTGACCAAGGTGAAATGTTTAGATTAGTTTTGAATTTTTTTACATTTTAATCTACTCCGAGTCCATTTCTTTTCAAATTTCACTTCAAAAATAAACCCCCAGCAGCTCCACTTTGAAAGCGTCAAAACAAACTGCATCACTTCTGAGGCACATTTCATTTCAAACAAATGTTGGAAAAAATCTCCTTCTTGTGGCCCTTTTTATCAGATGAGATCTGAATTTGTGATTAGATTACTTCCCAGAATTTTTATTTCTTTTGTGTGAAATGTATTTGTAATTAGAGAAAAACTTCATCCACTTTACTCAGGGAAGAGGGGGGGACAACAAAACATCTTTTAGCTGATAGGCAAATAAGAAGGACCCCGTTTGCTAGCAAGTTTGAATTCTGAGTGATTTTCCAGCCTGTGATCTGAGATAAATTACATCCTTTCCCCAGTCTTAATACACCAATTGAAGCCTTTCAGAGCTGCTGGGTGCCCTCATTCAGGGTGGATCCATCAAACATTAATTCAGCCTCAGCCTGATTCCATATCCTCCTCCCACTATTGGCATTCAAAAAAGATTTAAACCACATGAACTTTTCAGGCAATCTTCACTGATACCTGTGTGTGAGAGAAGCTGTACTAAAAGAGGAGGTAGATCTCAAAGAAAAAGGTCTATTTTATCAAATTTTGAGGGCAGCATTCACTGTGGCTATTGGTAACTCAGAGATGGGAGAATTTAAAAGGCACAGTAGGGTTTCTTCAGCTTTTTTTTTTCAAGTTTGTTGGGTTTTTTTTGTTTTTTTTTTTTTTTAATTCATGGCCCTATCCTGCCAAATGCTCCTCTGAAAACGATAACAAAAGTTCCATTCCTGGAACGAATTGTTTCTACAAAGCATGATCCCAGAAATACAAACATGGATAAATGGTCCCATTTTAACTTTGAATGCGGTATAACTTACTGAAAACAATCTGACAGTCTGCCAGCTTGCCTTCAACAATGGCACAGTACCAAAACTGAGATTTGCAGCCGAGAAAAGCATCACATTTTAGAAATGATTTCTTAAATGCAAAGGTAAGAGTGGAAAAAAAATTTCACCCCCAAATGACAGCAGGAAGAAGATACAGGAGAGGAAGTGAGTGATATCTCCTGCAACATCTTCTGGATGGAGTTTTGTGTCAGAGCTCCTGGAGATTGAGGAATGTGACACGGATGGCAAGAGCCAGAGGCTGGGATTGTGTCTCCTAGACAATGGCCATGAGGGCTTAGTAGAAGGCATAATTAAAAAGACCTGTAAATTGGTAGACCCATAGAATATCCTGAGGTGGGAGGGATTCATGAGGATCATCAAAATCCAACTTCTGTAGCATCATGTAACTGCGATGAAGGTTTTAGGTCACTACCCAGCCAGCTTGTTCATGTGAGTATTTAGTAAATCACATTGTGACTCAGAAGAGCTTTCTTTCTCAGTTCCTCCCTCTCTCCCCAAATCCCACCTCGATCTGAGACACATTTCTCTTATATTTAGGGATCAATACATTTTTATGAAATCCTTTGTTATTGACACAAAAAAATGTTTTTGTGGAAAAAATCCCCAAGAACATTTCTGACTTGATTGACTCATAGAGAGAAGTAGATGAAGCTGCAGCTCATACACTGTAACTGTGGTTTATCGTCTTGCTGTTCAGAATGTAAAAGGAAAAAAAAAAAGACATTGATAATCTATTTCTAGTTCTCATGAACTCTTTACAGAAGTACAACCCCATCACGTCAGAGTTCAAGTACACAAATAATAATATTAGTCAGAATATTCACTCCCAAAGCAATTTTAACACCATTCAAAATATAATCCTTCTCTGCAATATACCTCATTTAACAACCATTAGTGCCTTTTCCATCTCAGAACTCGTGTACCCAGTAATGATTTATTTTTACCCATTGTCTGAGCTGATTTCATTCTACCAATGGACCTGTACTAATCATGGGGAGTGCGATATGCAATGCGTGCTTGCCAGATATTTTTTAACTTTCGGCACCGCACAATTTACAACAGAAAGAGCAGAAATTACAAATGTTCTCTTCACTCACAAGAAAATAAACTAGAGTAAAATAAAAAAGCCAACCAACCCCTTGACCAATTTTGCATTTGAGAAGCAGAGTTCATTTCTTATATCTGAACTAAACCAGTCCCTTAATTATACCAGAGTCGGTTGATTACAGGCAACACTACACAAAATCTATACATCTTGTTTGGCAATGTATCAAACTAAGGCACATTGTCAACGCCACGTTAACTGTTTTCCTTTCCTGGGACTCCAGTCTTTCTGGACACCCTCATCTCCCACTGGGCCAAATCATAAGATCCATGCTCTGCCCAGAGCAAGGGAAACTCCCACCCGCTCCGGCGCGCGGTTCACTCGAGCAGAAACCACGGGAACCAATACCCCGCCATTAACCAGCAGCGTGTAAACAGACAACGAGTCAAAGTCTTGCAAATGATGAAATATTTCATTATGAAATGTTCCCACAGCTTGGCTGAGTGGGCCTTGCAGCCGAGTGGATTTCTGGTGCTTTATAAATAGGGAAAGCGCCGTGCGGCGTTTGTGCAATCTCCTCGCGGAGCCACACGAGCGCTGCACCCGACAGATGATGCAACTCCCAAGCCCTGTTTCCCCGTGATAATTTCTCATCTAAACTCCTAATTACACATCACTTCACATTCTGAGATATATAAATACATTTTTTCAGATGTACACTGTGCTAATGGTATGCATGGGAGAATGAGAATGTTCTTTGGCATGGGTGCTCAGTAGCAAAAGCGAAAATCGTCTCTCCAAACCCTGTTTCAGTGAAGTGAAAGCCCCCAAACTACTGAGAAAAGTTGAGATACTTTGCAGCAACCACATGCAAAAGCAGCTCTCAATGATTTTCTAGGTCCTGTGGTGCTGCATGGGACACGTTCATTAATCATAGTATGGGACAGTGGAACCCAATCACACAAACCATGATGCTGAAGCCAATAAGTGCTTCAGAAATTGTTGGGTTTTTTTTTTTTTTGTTTATTTGGAGACTTGTCACTAATAATGAAAATCAAGGAGCAATCAGCAGGGGACACTGGAGATCTGATCTAACTCAGTCCTGTAGTTGTATGGCAGAGAGCCTACAAGGAAGTCAAGAGAGGCTCTTTACCAGGAGCTGTAGTGACAGGACCAGGGGCAATGGGCTCACACTGAGAGTGGGTTCAGACTCAAGATTCAATTTAGAAAAAAATTCTTCCCTGTGAGGGTGAGAAGGCCCTGGCACAGTGTTCCCAGGGAAGCTGTGGCTGCCCCATCCCTGGAAATGTCCCAGGCTAGGCTGAGATGGTGGAAGGTGTCCCAGGCCATGAGCTGTAAGGCTCCTTTCAACCCAAACCATTCTGTGTTTCTCTGAGGTCATTGAACCAATTCTGTCTCGGGATACATGTCCCAGTTAAAAGCACCCACTCATAAAAAAATGTCTATGGAAATATTTTAATTTTCTATCATTAAATTATCAATAAATCCTCCTAGAAGAATTTTAGGTTGGCTATATATAATTAATACTTTTTATATCATAATGCTGTAATATTAATTGTTAAACTCTGCTTAGAACTCCAATGTTTTCCATAACATTGAAAATGCCTCATTTTCACCTCTAAATCCCCAGACTTTTTACAGGTACTGCCATGGGTGCCATCTGTATGAGGAGCTGGTATCTTTTCCCTCCCGAGATTGATAGGTACCACCATATGGTAGATAGGATACTCAACTTTGCAACACCAAAGGCTTTTCTGGCGACTTTCCAGCAGCTTGAGGGCCACACCTAATTTGCATACACATTTACATACAATTTTTATTTTAGATAAATGCACACAGGATGGTTCAGTGAACTCATGTGGCTTTCTCTTTGATAGATGTTATGGCATTATTTGTTGTTTGAGTTCCTCAGCAATAAAATTGCTGGAGTTAGACCTACCCTGCAATTAATATTATTTATTGATGCTATTGCTCTGCTCAGGGTAAGGAAGCACAATCCCATCTTGAAGAGCACCTCTAATTAGTCAAAGAAAGTTCCTTGATATACTTAACACCAAAGGATTAGAAAACATTGAAATTTCAAAATTCCACGATGTTTTTTTTTAATTCATGGGCTTCATGGGCATTCATTAATTCTTTTTTTTTTTCCAGAAAACAAATTTTCTGCAGCAAAATTTTCTTCAACTTTGCAAACAGTTGAAAGACAAGCATGGGTATGAAAGACATGGCAGAAACAACAGACATTAGCCCCACACAGGTGAATTCTCTGTCTGTGGAGACACCTCTGACCTCAGCCTAAAGTGGTTGTCTGAGGCCAAAAGATTTTATGCTTGCCCAGCTGTGATGACTTAGTTGCCATTTTAACCATGTTTTACCATTTATTTAATCCTTCACTGTCCTCCCCAGAAGGCTGATGGGTAACTGGTCCTGCCTTTTCAGCCTGAGCTGCTGAAAATCTCCCTGGAAGGATCCCATCTTCAATTTTCCTGTCTCGTGGGAGGTCAGGACTGCTACAGGTATTTCCGAGGTAACTCGTGTCTCCCTGGCTGTATCTGTTCTCTTTGCAGAACACAGATTTTCAGTCATTTCCTTCTAGTAGGACAGTTCTTAGTAATAATATGGCATAAGAAATAAAATCACCTTAAGAGTGAGAACAAACATTTTTAAGTAGAAGAAAATCAATGTCAGGGACTGCTGATGGAGAGGCTGGGCCCCTCAATGACCATTGCTGAAGATGCACAGGCCTCCATCTCTCAAACTCAGTGAGAGTTTATTGCTGTTATATTTGACCACAGAAATTCATCAGCAAAATTACCGTATTGATCCTGGTTTATATTTGAATGTATAGTCTCATTGGAAGCTATTTTTTTTTCAGGTCTAAGATGGTCTAAAGGACTTCATTTTGTTTGTGCTTTAGTGAGTTTTTTTGTGAGTAGCAAACTTGCAGCAGTAGCTTGGGCAGGTAACTGACTCTGAGGCTCTGTTTTAAAAGTCCCTCATTATTTAAATGGATTTATTATTTACTGAAAAAAAACTAAACTCTTATGGTTAGGAATCCTATACCTTTGTTAGCCCCTCTGGGAAATACAGATTAAAGTTTATATATTTGGATGTGCAATTAAATTTGTAGAAATGCTATACATGGCTACAGAAAATGGGAATGATGTAAAAATATTTGATTTGAGTTGTCAGTGGTTCTTGGGTGCTCTAATCCCCAAATAGGTGGCAAGGTGGTATTTAGTTAGGATATGGATGCAGTAACTGAGTCTTCGGTGGGAATTTTGGGAGGAATTTGGAAGCTGGAACATTTTGGGGATCTGATCAGAAGCCGGGCCCAGATTTATAGGCACAATCAAATCCTATGAGGGAAATTGAATTTCAAACGTGTTATTGAGAAAATTGGTGTGCTTAGAAATGGCCGGAGGAGAAGCTGAGGACAGGAGGAGTCAGAGATTTCAGTGTTTTGGACATGCCTCTAATTCTTTGGTATGAATAGCAATATGATTGATGCAGCAATAACCACAGTGCTGTGGGGATTTGGTACCCAGAGGGATTCAATTAACTGGATTTTGGATATTGGAGCGTTATGACCTTTGCTTAGATCATAATGTTGACAAGTAGGAGCAAATGGAAGAATGAGTCTTTTCTGATTGTAATGGACTGGAGGTACTGAGAGCAAGGTGGAGATCCAGATTTGCAGACAATGTGTTGATCCCAAAAGATGTCTGGAGATCAGGACCCAGACCTCCCCTCATGAGATGGTAGGGGAGGAAAAGCAAATTTAGGAACAGCTCCTGGCTTCTTTGCACTCTTTAGTGGTCAAATCACATCCATCTTACACCTTCCTTATTAATTCACAGGTGAGTGATGCTGTGCCTTGCTGCAGAATGCCACCGAGTCAGGATTTATTGGGAATGTTTATCCTGTTATCCAGCTGTGGTTTTATCCAAACTCCTTGCAAGGAGCTTTGAGAGTGGGGAGCTGTTGCCCGTGGTTTGTGAATCTCTGCTGCTCCTCACCTGTGCATGGGGAAGACAAGGGAGTCTTGGTGGACTTTCCTGGCCTGGAGGTCCCACATGGAAAAAAATGGGCTGTGTTAGGAGTGTTGTGATGATGGGCTAAGAGGTGGCCAACTCAGTCAACTGAGCAGGGCAGTTGCTAATTAACAGGGTGGAGTTAATGAACCCACAGCTGGTGTTGCCAGTGAATGGGGAAGGAGCAAACTTCAGGCATGATTCTGCTGTTTAGCAGTCAAGTTTGATGATCTTGAAGGACTTTTCCAACCCTAATGAGTCTGTAAGTAAAGGACAATATCACATTAGGGAATGGGGAGAAGTTGTAGACCTCAGGTGTGAGGAAGGAAGAGATTTTGAGTGTAGGTTGAAAAGCACTGTGATTGGTGGAAAAGTTCATGCTAAATATTTTTTCATCCATTTTTTTATTAAACTAAAGCAGAGAACTGGTAAAATCAGAGTTCTAAAAGCTGAATTTCTCAAAAAATTGCAATTTGTGTTTTACATTGGGATGAGTAGACTTGGAGGTTGTATTTTACATATATGAAAACATTCTTATTTCTTTTCCTTCACAACTGTGCCAGGCTGATGATTGTCCTTTGAGTGCTTTTCCCCACTGCATTAGGGCTGTGTGGTCAGGTAGCCTTTTCTCAGACTAACTCTAAATTAGATAAAGACAGACATCTCTGGCCTTCACAGAAATGTTTTCCTGCTGATCCTTGCATTTTCCATCTTCCAGCTCATTTGCTGAATATTCCCAGTTCTTCTCTATTTCTATGAGTCTTTTTACTGGAGAAGCTCCATGTCTGAGGAATGAAGAATGACAGGTTTCATGGCAGCTTTTTTGGAGAGCCTGGAGATGGAGGATTCGATTCCTGTAAGCCATTTCCACACTGAGGGAGTTACAAAGAAAGGGACAGATTTAGTTGCATGACTAAGTTCCCTAAACCAAGAAATAGTTCAGAGGAAAGTAGTAAAGAAAATGTTCAAATAAATGGTGCAAAGTCTCACAATTTAATCTCTGAATTATTTGAGCATCTGATTATTTTTTCTTTAGTTTTCGTAATTTCTTTATTTTTATTTATTTGTCCTCCTATTACTACTTATCAGTATCCATAATATTCACCTGAATATTTTGAGTGACTTTCCTGATCCTGGGCAAGTGTTCTTTCATTATTCCTTCTCATTGTACTCATTGGGGTCTCCTGCCCAGTGTTCCCTATTTTTAAACCCAGCTTTTTGTATACATAAAAAAAGTCATATATAAAAGAAATTACTTAAGGGTCTGGATGAAATACAACAAATGGTATGTGTACTTTTATTTTTTCATAAGTCTGATTTGAATTATGATTAGAGTTGTGGTGATTTTTTTTTTAACCATGGTTAAAGGATGGAAATCTATAAGCAAAGAGTTAAGAAAAAAATGTTTCTTCCAGACTTATTTTCTTGAATTTCCTAATAACTCACTTTCACTATTATGTTTAGTATTTTTATGTATTTTAAGATACCTCACTCCATTGAAAAAAAAAAAATTAAATATATAAAATCTGCCTCTGAATTTGACTGAAAGTTTTTAATTAGACCAATTAGGCTATTACTCCCTTTTTCTCAAAGGGCCCTTGTTTTTTGAGGTGCTCCACAGGAATTTAAACTTCATAACAGTGAATATTTCAGAAAAACCCTACAAAGGTGTTTTGAATTCAACAACTATCTCTTACGCTGGTGATACCAATCAAGGTTTATTTTTTCCTCCATGATAAAGGGCAACTTGATTCCTCCAACTCCTTTCTAGTGTGTGCTTTCATGAGAATTAAGGGAAGGAGAGGAATATTTTTCCTTGAGGTGTTTTTTGAGGAGACAGCCACTGTCCTTGCAAGGAATGAGAATAGCAGTGTTTCTTACATTAATTCAGTTGGAACAATCATGCCACCTGCAGTCACCACTCTGCATTCTGTGCCTTCCTGAAAGAAGTTGTCTCCTTTTGGCTTCCCAAAAACTCCAAAGTCACCATGGGAAACACCCCTTCCCTGAAATACACCAAATCTAGGGGAAAGGTTGTGTAAGCAAATAGAAGTTAGTAAAAATATCCATGTGGAAAGGCCGTTATTCCATTTTTGAAACTTCCATTTTTCAAGGTGATTTTTTATTTTATCAATGGGAAATTGGAACCTGTACTCCCAAAATATTTTATTCCTAAATGATAAAAAATTATCCAGCAAGTTTTCTATCCCTGGAAGTGTTCAGGGCCAGGTTTTATAGGGCTTGGAACAACCTGGTCTAGTGGAAGGTGCCCCTGCCTGTGACAGGGGGCTGGAACTAAATGGGCTTGAAGGTCCCTTCCAACCCAAAACATCCTGTAAATTCCAGGCAACTAAAATATCTGGGCCTGGTAAGTGAACATGAAAAAGAAGAATGGAAGAAAACCTCAAGGTGTAGGGCTTTGTTTGATTGCAGCTAAACGTTGCTGCTCATTAAAGTTGAATTCCTGGCAGCTGCACAGCACAGATAGAGTAAAAGTACAAAACAATTACAGAAGAACCAATAAAATAAAAAGCCCTTTTGAGCAATGACAGCATTCAATAATTGTGTCAATGCTGCTTTAAAAGTTTCAGCTTCTACAGCATCTCCAGTCCCAAAGTGTCTCATCTGCTTTCTAATTTTCCACAAGATGCTTTTAATATTTTGAGATTGATATTGAACCACAGGGGTCTAAAAGGTTTCAAAAGATCTTGCATATGCATTTGGAACCAAACGATCAATTAGATTAATAAAGGGGAATTGTAATTTATATATGAAGCCTGTAAACTCTTGCAGAGAGGTATGGAATAAGAAACCAGGCA
>QUSF01000012.1:18528858-18561358 GCA_003676055.1 Chloebia gouldiae | reverse complement strand
GCATCACTTACCCCTGAAGTCATAAGAACTGCTCAGATGTGCTTGTGATCCGTGCAGGCAGGATCCTCATCCCAACAAGGCTCAAACAATGCTTGGCTTAACCCCTGCCACCAGCATCCCTGGCTCCAGCAGCAGCACTGCAGCATTGAGGCTCTGCCTGTCTGGGGCTGAGTTAAGTTTTTATCCTGTGGCTTCCCAGGGGCAGCACAGCATTTGATAAAATTGTTTGCTTTTAAGAGCAAAACAAAAATCTTGAAAATGTGCTGCCCACATAATTTTTCATCTCTATTTAAAAGCATTTTAAAATGGGCAAGTAAGGACAGAGAGATTCTTGTAAAATTTTCCCTTATACATCTGTCACAAAATTAGAAAAAGTTAAGGCCAGTCTATAACATGATTTTTTTTTTTCTTTTAGCTCTGCAGTTGATGTGAGTGCTCTGGGTATTTAAGTCACTAAGAATTCCTTGCTGTTAATTACAGATCATGTTCTGATATTTGCCTCTGCACATAAGACATTCCGGGTCGCTGGAATCCCCCCCGTGTGCCAAAGGGGTCTGGAAACGCTGCCTGAGAGACAAAAGTTCAATTCTCAGCAGAAAAAAACGTGCCCACAAAATCCCAGCAGCAGTCATAGTTGATAAGAGCAGTTTCTGGATCAATATATCCAATCTTAGGTAGGGGAGGTCAGCCTGTCACACCAGTGCATCTCTGGAGGAGGAGAAAGTGAGGACTTAGGAGTGGTTGGATTTGATGGAGTTATTTTCCATGTTCTTTTTTTTTTTTAAACAAGGGAAGAGCAATACTACCAGAGATTTGTTTAGAATAGTAATAAAAAATCTTTTTATTCTAGAGAATTTGGAAAAACAACCCAAATATAAAATCCCGAAGCTCTACAGCAATTTCAAACAGTGCCATTTACTGATGAGATGGCAGCAATAAAAGTTTTAGATGTTTACCACTATCCTTCAGCTGCACCCCTCAAATTCTGGGAACCTTATTCATGAAAAGGAAAAAAATACAATCCCTTTTGTGGCTGATAAACACGTTCCACACAAGGAAAAGTAGAGAAGGATGGAGAACTCGTGCAAAGATAGAGCACAATAAATTCTCCAGAGTCAGAATCTGGTCAGCAATAGCATCCACTTTGTTTTAAAAGGTATTTTACTGTGCTCTATCACTCTAAGAAAGAAAGCCTTATAACCACAGTGGCTGCCCTATCAGAGGCTGCTTAAATAGTTTTTGAGATAGAGATCACCATTTCAGAGAGTCATATATCCCAGCACTGTAGGTGCAACACCACTTGTGCACTTTTTTTTCTGTCTTGGCAGGGATAAATGCTCACAGAAAGATTTATCAGATGCTTTTTCTCCTTCCTTGTGTGCCCACCCTTGTGTAGCACCACTGAAACCCAAAGGAACTCGGGTTTCAGGCCAGTTTGCAGTGATTTGCATGATTGCCACAAATAAGGGTGGTGGCAGAGCGTTCAAAAGTGGTTTCCTTCACGTTGACAACACTTTATGATCAAATGACTGCTTTCACTTATAGCTCCTTCCTTCTGGGACAAGAAAATTGAATTTTTAGGATATATAACAAGCAACACATGTAGCATGAAATCGTGGTGTTATAGGGCTGTACAAATAAAAGATGGGCTCAAGAGGAGACCCACAGCACCACTTTCTATCCTGAAAAGTCAAATTATTCATCATTTTAAAGCAAGCTGTGCACTTAATGCTACTCAAATATTCTCAAAATGTGCTTAATATTCAGCATTTGTGGAATAATGTTCAAAAACAGTTTTTTTTTTTTATTTTTTCCTCTGCATTTTCTCTTGCAGAGAATCTCTAATTGCTTAGACACCTTTGAAGTTCAAGATATGTCATTATCACTCACTGGCATAAAGTGCAACAGAAATTCCTGCATTTAAAACCCCAAATGTTCTGAGTTTGCACTCATCCAAATTTCTACAATTAATCAAATTAAGAAAGCAGCCAGTAGAACAAAGGTCCATCAAGAATATTTCAGTTCAAGAGGCATTCTTTTGTATTAGCTCTGTATCAAGCCACATCTAAATTCTGCAAAAAGTGTCAGATTCTAGGATTTTACTTCCATCTCAGACATAGTTTTTTTGTGTGTGTTTAGGGGAGATTTTGTGGGGTTTTCCCCTAAATTTTTCTTCTGAAATACAGATGAAAGTATATTCTATGAAGTGATGCCACATAAAAAACAAAATTAATTTTTCTCTTTTTAGACAATTATTTCTGTACTTCCATTTTCACTTCTCTCAGTGCTGAAAGTTGTCACCTGTAGGTTCAGCACTAAGGAGAACGTGATGCCTCACATCTCAAGGCACAATTCACTCCGTTCTCACAGGGAACTGGCAGATATCAGTCCCTGTGTGATGCACTTCACATTCTCAAGATTCTCTCTTGTAAGCATAGAAACACAATTTAAAAACCCCAACGTTTGAAATTCTTGTGCAAAGCCATTTATCATGGCAAATCCCAGATTGCAGCGCTGGGGTTCCGCAGGCTCCCGACGCCACGCGGAGCCCGAAACGTGCAGAAGGAGCTGGGAAAGCCACGAGCACTCAGGGTGTTATTTCTTAGCCATAGTGTGATTTCCAATTTCATGTCTCTGTGCTATGGAACAGAATCACAGCAGAAAACCCCCCCAAATTAAACTGTTTATTGAGGCACCTGAGTCTGGGCGAAGAGGCCTCGGGAACCGCCCGACTTTTTATGCAAAACTCGATTTTCTGGGTCTTTGATCCTTGCAGTTTAGTGCCAGACGCTCACTCTCGTTCACCTTCTTTGGTTTCTCGAGATTTCTTTCTGGATTAAATCAAAGAGATGCAAAGTGCCTCCAGCCCTGCTGCTCCCCGAGCGCTCCAGGCAGCGGGAACAGCAGCGCACGCGATGCTGCGGGAGCAGCAAGGGTGGGAGGCTCTGCCTTTCCCAAATACTCCAGAGAAATGCAGTCTTTTTGTCCATAGGTGGTGCTGCACGAGCCTGGAAAAAGAGCTGCTCTTCCCATGGCTCTGTGGTCCCCAGCTTCCCTGGCTGGGGTAGGACCAGTCCTTGGCCTCTGCTGGCATCTCCCTTTCCACGGTCTCTGCCAAAAAAATTATGGTAGGAGCCACACTCAGGTCTTTGGTGCTGGGCTTTAGAGCTCTTGAAGTTGTTTATGGTTAAATATAAAGTTGCATGACTTTATAAATACATAAATACAAAGGAAAAGCAGGAGAATGGAATGGTCACGAGGGTGATGCCAAGAGTTTTTAAGGGAGAAGCAGGACTGTGACACAGCCATGTCTCATCTCTGGTTTGTTTATGGTCAGGCATTTTTGTTGCCTTTGCAGGTTTGCCCATAATTTTGGGGCAGAAATTCAAGGAATTGAGCCTTTTTCACTCTTTTCTCTATGATTTTTTTTTTGAGGGGATAGTGACCAAGTACAGATATAGTAATGGTGTGTACTATCCCTTTCCAATTTTATATTTTTTGTTTGTTATTTTAGCCTTGGAAATAAATGGCTGTTAAATACAGACATTTTCTCAAGAACCATCCTGTGAGGCTAGAAGGGGTGTAACTGGAGTCCTGGGTCAGATACAGCAGTTTTATGTCAGAAAACATTACAGTAATTGTGGAATATACAGTTGCTGTGCTGACAAAAACAAAAAAGTGCTTTTCATCTAAACAAACTCATTTGATTTATTGTGTTTTATACTTATGTTGTATTTAAAATTTTCATCCCCCTTAAACACTCCGTGGCTTTCCAAGAGTGTTGGAGAACTACAGGGCCGTGTTTTTGGCATTGGGGGTGACCTCATTATTAATCAGAAAACATCTGGGCAGGCAGAGCAGTGCATGTGTGTGAGTTCAGGGAGCTGGGGCTGGATTAGCAGCCCTTGCACGCACAGGCCACCAGACTTGTGTGTCGTGCTTGGCAAACGCCCTGCTGGGTCCTCCTCTCCAGACTTCACAGCAATTCCGGTAGGGAAATTTCCAGAAGTTGGACAAGGCTTTAAACAGAGTTTAAATGAGATATTAGAAGGAAACCCCTGACTGTGAGGGTGGTTGGACACCAGCACAGGGTGCCCAGAGAAGCTGTGGCTGCCCCTGGGTCCCTGGCCGTGCCCAAGGTCAGGTTGGATGGGGTTTGGAGCACTCTGGGACAGTGGAAGTTGTCCCTGCCATGGCAGGGGTGGCTTTAAGGTCCCTTCCAACCCAAACCAGTCTGGGATTCCCTCTCAGCTCCTTGGGTGGTGATGTCCCAGGGGCTGCCTGCAGGGCAGATGCTGCTGCCAGGGTCAGGCTGCTGGTGAAGGACATCCCCATGTCCATCACTCACCTGTGTCCACCAGCCCTGTGGGGGCACAGATTTCATTGAGGAATTCTTAGAGCGTCTCTCCTAAAGCTCAAGTGTTCTCTCTTTGTTTTCAGTTGCTCAGTGCATGCTCAGGTTGACAGATCCTGCAGATGAATTAAACTTTCATGTTGCATTTTCAGCAGAGACCCCACAATTTACTCAGTACACATCAGGAGAGAAGATATGTAATAAAAATCAGACAAGTGTACTTATTTTCCAGAATACAGACACTACCCTACCATTATGCTTTTTACATTTAACTGTATAAACAACAATTTAGTTTGCCCTTAATGTCCTAAATATGCTTAGATCCATCACGGTCAAAATTGAAGGGCAAGGCAAAAGGACAAAGAGAAAAGATGTGCAATGTTCCACAGAAATAACCCAAAATACACTTCTAATAGCACAAGCACATCGTTAAAAATGAAGAAGTAATAGCACAGGAAAGGGTGTGTATTTATGGTGTCAGTGTGGAAACAAAAGCTGTCTCTGGTGTTGTTTACCCACCAATGGAGAAAGATTCCTTTGGATCACAGGGTTTTCCCCCCTGTAAACAATAATTTTGTTTATACAGAGAGAGGAGAAACACCCTGTGCTGCTGCCTGGAGGAGGGGGAGCCCTGGAGGGGCTGCACAGGTCCCTCTGCTGCTGGGGGAACTGGCAGGATTGGTGTCTTTTGGAGCCACACTGCAAGTTTATACTCAGAAATAAAACTCTAAGAAGAAAACTTGGGGTGGTTTTTTTTCATTTTGTTTTGTGTTTTTTTTTTTTTTTGCTTCTGCAGGTGAAGGTTTTTCCATGCAGAGAAGCTATTTCAGAATAAGGCAGTGAGTGAGCTTAAAGCAGGAGATTTTGCTCGGTGGAGAGGAAGTTTTGCTCAGCAAGTGGTGAGAGGACAATGTCCATGTCAGGAGCTGTGGCTGAATGATTGTTCTGAATTCACACCTGTGTTGGGGCATTCAGAAAATTCCAGAACCTTAAAACCCACCAAGTTCCACCCCCTGCCACAACCAGGGGCACCTTCCAGGGTGCTCAGATCTCCATCCAACCTGGCCTTGGACACTTCCAGGGATGGGAATTGCCATGGTATAGACAAATACCTGAAATACATATGAATTAGATAAATTTTTTTTGTATAATTTGCTTTGTTTCAGAGTAATTTACTAATGTTTCTCCATTATATCTAATTATGAGACCTTAAGTCCAAATGTGTGACCTGTCTTTTATGATATGTAAATAAAAGTTCCTTAGACTGCAAATATTTTATTATCTTGTTTCAGCTCAGAAGCCTGACAGGCTGCATTGAGGTGGAACAGCCATTTTTCCCATTTCTGAGGCATCAAATTATGTTAATGATGTCAGCAAAAATGTTTTCTCATACCTTTATATACAGTTTTTTAATACAATCCAGAACTATGAGTATATTTTCTAGTATTTTTTCATAGAAGATTTGAACTTTGTATAGTCAACCTATCAAAACTGTATAAATTATACAAGGAAAAAAAACCCCGGCATCATTTTTTTTTCCCTGGGAAGTGGAGCAGTTAATATTCAACATGAAATGTCTAATCTTTAAATACATTATAATCTAACTGCTTAGGATAATTTTTGCTTTAATACCTTAAGAGTCTGCAAAGCCTGAAGGATGGGATTATTAAAATGGAATTTTAATGTCAAAATTATCAGAGAAGAGAACATATTGCTAGTGTTCATAAAAAAAAATGTATTCAATTTCTGTTTGATTTGTTCAAATAAGAGATGAGAATATATTTGATTATAGCTGGTAAGTATTCAGAAAGTTGATCAGATGACTGCAGGTCATTGCAACATAAGTGCTGTCAACTATGGGGATTAGTACATTGGAGAGACTGAAATATGTGGTAACATATAAACATACCTGGACTCGTGGCTTGGCTTGCAGCTTCCATGAAGATGCTGCCCAGGGATCAGTCAGCAATAAAAATCTCGTGGTGGCCTCATAGAGAATGTTAAATAGAAAGGGAATAAGCTTAACATGGTTTACAGGTATAAATAAAAATCTCTATTTTGCTCACAATTTGGGTTTTAAGTTTTTCTCTCTGGCTGTTGGGGATATTGGCTGGTGTCCAGGAGCAAAATCACAGAACTGTGGAATGTTCTGGGCTGGAATGGACCTTTAAGGTCATCCCAGTCCTCCTATACCATGGGCAGGGACAATTTCCACTGTCCCAGGCTGCTCCAAGCCCTGTCCAGCCTGGCCTTGGACCCTTCCAGGGGCAGCCCCAGCTGCTCTGGGCACCTGTGCCAGGGCCTACCCACCCTCGCAGCCAGGAATTCCTTCCCAATATCCAATATTCCCAATTTAGACTTACTCTCTTTCAGCTGGAACCAGTTTCCCATCTGCTCCTCCAGGCTCCTCACAGCCACGGCCATCAGCCAGCTTCAGGTGTTTCAGATCATGTGAAGAACAAGGTAACAGAAATAATGAAAACATCCCACCAACCTTCTCACCTGCCTTCCCCAGGTTATTTAATAATCTGGACAGCCTCTGTCCCCATGGTCCTACTGACAACTCCTCTTCTATTTCAATGCAGTTTCTCAGAAAAGTTAACTGCTTCCCAGAACATGGACTTGAAGACCAGCATAGTTTGGTCAGTTATTTTTATGTAACTGTTCCACAGATGGTCGGAAAATACTCTCAGATTTTATGATCTTAGATGTTTTTCCAACTTAAATGGCTCTATGAAAACCAGGAGGTTGCAACTCCAATAAATAATAATCCTTTCAATAAATGTCTGTCAGGACTGCCAGGAAGGCACCTAAAAGGGATCTCACTCAGGGATAAGAGGGAAGGATTCATGTTGTGTAAATGCAGGTGAAAGGACTTCAGGTCTGGATGCTTAAATCAGGCTTGGAAACCTTTTTTTGGTGACTTCCTTCTTCTTGGAAGATGTGCCATCATTTGTCTGCAATTAGGGTAATATTGCATAAGCTAACAAGGTAAAAATTATGGTTGAAAAGTCGCCTGCTGTGTTCACAGGCTTCTCCTGTGACAAACTGTCTGGTGTGGATGCAAATTTGGCATATCAGAAAAGAAGGAAGAGCAGGAAATGCATGTTTTGCCTGCAGGGAAAGAGCCCAGGGAAAATGAAAACGCAGCCCAGGCTGGAAACACCTACAAGAGAAAGGTGCTGCCTCCATGGGTTTTGTTTTTATCTCAACAATACAGCTGAACAAATACTTTAGAGAAAGAGTGAAAGGTGATTCCACAGCTATTAATTAAGATATCAAAGTAACTCCCATATTCATAAATCCTTATCTATTTACATGAGTGGTTGTGCACAGTTTTTACTTTGATAAGAACACTCAGAGGGATTGACCATCCCACAGCCAGTATTAAGCATTTGTACAAATAATTTTCTCCTTTCTTTTTTCCTATTTGCAAAAGTTGATTTTTCTGGTCATAAAGTAATTTTTTTTTTCCCCTTAAAGAATTTACATCATGAATAATACACCTAGGTCACCTGTCCAACAATTTTATTTTTTTACATTGGTAAGGATTTATTTGCATGATGAGACAATCTATCTCACAATGAATAGCTGAACATTGTAATAGAACAACAACAAAAAAAATACAAATAACCCAGAGGTTGCAATATGTTTGTATAAAGTATTCAAACAATTTCAAATAACAACTGAACTTGTAAAAATCAACATCTGTTCATGGATTATTCATGAACAAAAATGTTAAAATTCCTTCAATAAAAATAGTCTTCAATGAATAGTTTTTGCTGGTTGCTGAGAAAATGATGTTCTTGCAACTGAAATCTCAGCTCCAGGACTCTCCTGCAGTTCAGATTCATTAACACTAAAATTATCCTTTAGTACATAAATTGCAGCAACAGGAAAATGATACAAAATTCCAATTAAAAAAAGCCAGTGACAGGATAACACTGAACTGTCTGAATCTAGGCAAGTGGTTGAGGGTTTTTCCACAAAATTCCAAAATTTTTTGGAGTGCATCTGTGTTTGTCAGCTTGTGCAGGACCATAATCCCTGTTGCAATACAAACTTTTCTTGCTGCTTTAACAGATCCCTCCAGTGATGACTTCATGAATAATGTTTTAAAACTATTAATAGTAACAACACGAAGAGATCAATAGTTGTTCAGACCTAAAAGTCTAATTTTTTCCCAGTTGAGGGAGAAGTTGGAAGGTACCCCATGGTTTGACAGGCTGACACAAAAAACACAGTAGGTATCATTTTCAGAACAATGCACATTTTTAATTTATGAATGTTCTTTTATAAACTTGTATGTACAGTCACTCTTTTTTTTTTCCTCCAGTGCTACATAATTATAACTTGCAAAATGTAAATATTTATGAATTCACAGGATGTTCGCTGGAAGAGAAGAATGTTATACTTGCAGATTTTTCTTGTACTTGCAGGATTCACATAATATTATTTGCCATCATGATGTACTGAAAAATGCAAAAAAAAATATAATATTCTACATTTGACTTTTCTGAAAAATACCATCTGGTGTTATTTTTTGAGAGCTGGAGATCAGCTCTCTAATTGCTTATAGTTAGAGATAGACATTACTACATTTATTGACAATTTTATTCTCTACAATAATCTTACATTTAAATAGTGACTTTGTTCCTGAAGGATGCCAAAGTGATTAAACTGATATTCAAACTCTTTGGATAGCATCACCCACCACTGAAATGCAGCCATCTCTGGGGTGAGATATTGCAGCTGTTTGACAGCACTCAGCAGCACTGCAGAACAGCTTTGGAAATGAAGAATTCTGATGAAAATGGGGACTTTTAGGTAGGCAAAATAATTATCCAAACTGGTGTTTGGCCAGGACCTTAGTGCTCATGTGCCTATGCTTGGAATATTATATTGGATCCTTGATATCCATAATGACTCAGGACCTTGGGTCAGCCGTTCCTGTCAGAGAGGGCATTGCCCAAGTGAAGCCCAGCACTGGTCAGGAGGGATTTTGGAAAGCTTATTTTGGAGTCTTTTGGATTTTTCCTGCCTATGTGGATATCAGAGATCAGCTCTTGTGAAGCCCTCTTTGTGCAGAAGGATTCCACTGTGCTGTCTGTGCAGGCTTGGAGGCTCTAAGTGGATCTAAGTTGCTGGGCAGATTACTTTGATCAGGAAAATGGATCTTGGGATATTTTATCTGAATTTCACTGCACTTCACAAGCGTGTGGGACAGCAGCTGAACTCATGTTTAAGTACGTGAAGATAATTGTCATTATCTTTGCTCTGTTGGCCACCTCAGCCTTCACAATTTTCAGGAGACAGTGGTTGTGATGGACTTGCCCATCATGCCACCTTCTCATCCTGGGCTGGCTGTTTTTATTTCAGGTGGTGTATCCAAGCTGGGCAAACGTTTTGGGAAATATTTCCTCCACAGAGTTTTGCTAAAAGTGTTGCTGCCATGAGACTTCCATCACACTCCCGCTGCTCGTGAGTCGAACGGACAGCACTGGAAATGTGAGCTGTCAATCTGGGTGTAACAATACATTTAGCTCGAGCACATCATCCACGTTGAAAGAAAACACTTGTCAAAGTTACAAACAAGCAGCTCCTGGGTAAGTCATCCTCCTCCACCAAAGCTTCTGTGCTTGGGTATGCCAAGAGCTCCTCCTCACCCACAGCTGCCAACCACAGTGTATTTTTGCACTGCTCTTCTGTTTATCATCTCCAGCGCTTGTTGATGTGCAATTTCATCCAGCCGTGTGCCCCAGGAGTGCTCTGTCTCGTTATCCAGTTGTCAGGGATGATCAGGATATCCTGCCTCTGGATTTCTTCGATTCACGTGTGGCAAACCTCACAATCTGAGCTTTGTGTCTCTGAGGATGTCTCGTGGAGGAGAGTTTTGGAATCATCACTCCTCATTAGATGGACAAATTCCCCTTTGTGGCAGGCACATTCTTCTCTCTCTCAGGATTTTTTCATAGAGGTGCACAGTGAGAAATGGAAGAGAAAACAATTTCTGTTTCTGCTCCTTGTTTTCCCATGTGGAATGTGTTTGGAGAATTGTTTATCTAGGGTGATTTCTTGGTTGGATTCTGGTGAGGATTGTTTGAGCCTGGTGGCCAATCCAACCCACCTGGGGCTGGACTCGGAGAGGGTCATGAGTTGTGAGTTGCATATGGTAGTTAGAAAAAGTAGGTTTGTAGTTTTAGTATCTATTTAAATAGTATATTAATGTGTTATAGTATAGTTATAATAAAGAAATCATTCAGCCTTCTGAACTGGCGTCAGACATCAGCATTTCTTCCCACTGGATTCACCTGCATTTACAGTATCCCTTCACCTATTTGAAATTTTTCCAATCCCTCTTCTAACTTCTTGGTTTTAATATCTTTCTGAACAGACTCCAGACCACATAAAGTAAGTTTTTTGTCTAGACTGCATAGTAAAAAAAACCAAAAAAACAAAAACACTGTCAGTGTGAATAAGTAGGGATGATATGGGACATGGCAGGAAACATCTCAGGAACAATCTTGAGCACTGAAAACTTCCAAGATGCCCTGCTAAAAGCATACCTTTTAGCATTTTTATTAATTTTGTTTATTTACTTATAAGCACAATAAAACATAAAAGTATAAGAAGACACCATCAAGATATATGGAGGAAAAAAGAAGATCTTATTCTGAGTCAGTTTTTGTTGAATTTTTGGGAATTCCTGGGGAGGGTTTGAGGGTTCATGTCCCAAATCCCTGCTTGGTGCTGCAGAAAGGTTCTGCAAAACCAAGGTGGGAAACTCTGGGGTAAAAACACAATGAGGGGATCCACATTTGGGGCAAAAGTTGTTTAAAAAGTTCCTATTATCTTTTATGTAGTAGGAACCAGTCTGAGTAATTCACTTTTCTTTGCTTTTGGTGTCTTTGGTGTATTACCAGCCTGACATCTGCTCTGGGCTGGAGGGATTTTGTAGGAAAAAGAAATTTCACTGGTGGCTTCTGGAGACTGTGTCCCTGCTTGGCTTTGTAGAGTCTCTGTCTTAATTCTCTCCAGGATGACTAAACCATAGTAATAAAATAATAAATACCTTCTACAACTAATCCAATGTAACTTCCTTTTTTATCTACCCCTTTCTGTCTTCATCTCCTCTTACTCCTTTATAATTATCAGTTAAATATGTGTAAAAGCAGCATTTTATCCTGCAACCAGAAAATAGACAGGACTGTTCAAAATTTTTGTTTGTTTTCTAACAATTAAAAAAAGACTTTTCTAATTTTTGCTTCATTACTACTTAAAAAGTAATATTTTGGAGCTATAAAAATTAAACCATAGTTTCTGGATAGAGAAGATGTCATTCCACTCAAAATGAATGTCATCATTTATGATGGGAGAGTGTTTTGGAAAGCTTTTTCCACATGTATTTGAATAATATTTTGAGTGAGTTGTCATTTTAAATGGAAAAAAAAATTCTTCCTGTTTCATATAAAATTGTTCGCACTTCTACATGCTGAAAAAAATAAATCAGAAACCCTAGGGAAGTTTTGGGATCATGTATTTGGGGATATAACATTGTCAAGCTCCAGATGTGGCACTTTGGCTGTTCAGGACACCAGGAGAAGACCAGGATGCCCATCAGGAGCCAGATTATGACCTTTGGTGCTTATTTTACAGATGAATATTAATTTGGAATTCAACTATCAATATCACACTGTGGAGAAGATTATTCCCAGTGAGCTGAAACATTATGGTGAGGTTTGAAGGAGGTTTTTGTCATTTAAAATCTATTATTTTGCCTTAATATTATTCTACAATAACAGAAACATTTTAATATGGAAATTAGGCGTTAATGTAAAGACAAAGGATATTTTAAGGCTTTTTTTGTGTTACAAAAAGAAAATCTGGAAAATGTTCTGTCTTGACAGAGAATGAGAAAGTCACTTCCATTCAGTATTTCTTTAATGAAATTGCAAAAATACCCAGTGTTTAGATTACACTTGATCCTGCATGGATATATTGAAAATCTATAGAATAAATTGATAAAAAAGGAAGAATGAATCACCTCTAGGTTAAAAAAAAGCCTCATGGGCACTTTAAACAAATTGAGTACTTAGAATATATATATATATATATATATAATTGGTATTATAATTTCATTAAAACCTAGTAGCTTTGCTTTTAAAGGCAATATAACAAAAATATAATGAAGTTTGACAAAAAAAAAGGTCTACAGGTGGTTTCAGAATTTCAGCTATTTTTAAAAAATACTACTGCATTCTTATGAATACACCTACTAAAACGTCACCTCAGGAATTAATTTCTAAAATAAGATATCCTACAGATAAAGGTGTTCCCCAAAGTGAGAAGTTTTAGAAGTTGTTAAAATTAACAAGTTGTTGGGTGAAGAAAATCTTTGTGCAATCAGATTTTGCAGATGTAGAGGAAGGAAATGGGAGTTGTTTTAAGAAACATTTTCAGAGGGTCAGTAAATTTCCCATAAGAAGGATGGATACTTGTTTCCTTTAAAACTTTTTTTCTAACGGCAACACTTAAACAAATTACATTATTTGAGTCTGGAAAAGTGAGCAAATGCTGGAACTGGAGGTAGATAAATGATTTTCTTCACAGTGTTGGGTTTCAATGAGAGGTGAATGGATCCAGCACACCTAAAGGTGACAGAGGTGGATGGAGGGACTTGCCTGTGGAGCAGAACCTTCTCCTTCTGGAGGTGCTCTGATCTTACATTTAAATCCACCAGGAAATATCATCCCCAGGCTGAGGTGAGCTCAGGGATGAAGCATGAACTGAAACCCCAGCACACCTACAACTCAGATTTATTCTTATGCAGGTTGAGTGATCGTTCACCTACACCAGTTTTATTTCTGGATGTACTCAGAGAGATGTGTTTGAGCCAAAAGGCAGCGTAGGCATAAAAAATGTGGAACAGACTTAAACAGATCACAAACATAAGTAGAAATCTTTTTAGCCATTTGAAAGATGATGCTCCCAAATAAAAAGCGCGGCTCTAAGGTGAACGAGGAGCAGTTTAGGAAAGCAATTATAAACTGAATTTGACAGTGTAATGGATTTGATGACCCAGAAGATCCCTTTTGGTTTTGTTGCCTATGAAAATTGTAATAGATGAGGTAAGTGTAGTAACTATCTGCAATGCTTTTAGAGATTGGTGTTTGCATTAATAGAAATGTTTTGTGCAATATTTGTACTTAGAAATTTCACATCAATGTAAGTGGTGCTCGGGGGGGGGCGGTCGGGTCTTCCATGATTGGTTTGCTATAGTTATAAACCAACAATACATATAATATAGGTAAAATCTGACACCAAATCCTGGCATCTCTGCCACTGCAGTGTCTGCACTGATTCATGGGGAGCTGCCTGCAAACTCAGAATTATCCAGATTCAGTGTGTTTTCTTGCCTAAGGGTTACTAGTTAGGGTACTTCTCAGATCAGTGGAGGTGCTAGAAACGCTTAAGGGCTTTGTTATACTGGTGTTAATTGCTAAACTGAAACCCAAACTTGAACTCTGAAGTGTTTTCCTAATGTATTGTGCCGCTACAAATCTGGACAGGAAAACTGCTGTCAGCTGAAATAAATAAATGTGTGGTGGAAAAGCAAGATGCTGATGCAGTTACAAAGTGTGCCTCTAGTTTAAATCTCACCCTATGACCTGCACGGGAGGCAGCTGCTGCCAGTTCTGAAATGCAGAGGAGTATTTCCCTCCCTGCAGGTGCACAGGGAGTGGGGAATTTAGGGTGTCTGTGGAATTTAGGGTTCCAGATGGCAAATATCTTGCTGCTTTGCTGTACCTCCACCTTTCTGCTAGGTCTTTTTAGGTTTAACCACCTGTTGGCACTTTTTAGGGGTTAGGGCCATACCCGTGGCTTGATTTGATAACACAGTGTCAGTGTTTCGGAATCTGGTTTTGAATGGCTTTTCCACTGTGCTCTGCTTTTGTGTTTAAACAAGGAACAGATTGTTCACCTTTTTTGAAATGGTTTTACCTTACAAGAAGGTTGGAGAGGGACTTTTGGCAATGGTCAAAAGTAGTGATAAGACAAGGGGGAATGGCTTTATGCTGAAGGAGGACAGGGTTAGATAGGATATTAGGAAGAAATTCTTCCCTGCCAGGGTGGGGAGACCCTGGCACAGGGTGCCCAGAGAAGCTCTGGCTGCCCCTGGATCCCTGGGAGTGTCCAAGGCCTTGGAGCAGCCTGGGCTACTGGAAGGTGTCCTTGCCTATGGCACGGGGTGATCTTTAACGTCCCTTTCAACCCAAACCATTCCATGTTCCTCTGATAATTCTGGGATATCTGCACTGTTGGGTCACTGAAGCTGTGGCTGGGGAGAGCCCCACTGAGCTCAGTGCTCCTTGTGTGCAGCAGTAGCCCTGCCTGGGTGGACTTTACAGGGAAGCAGAGTGACATTCCATATTTAGTTTTTATATTCTGGCTTCCTTTGCATGTGACCACCACCTAACTCAAAGGCTCCTTACTGGGGTAAGGTCTTAAAATCAGAATAATGGAAGGCAATAAAACAGTATAAGAAAAGCTAGAGTCTAATTATAATAATAGTTTTCGAGGTTCACTCTCACTGTTAGTCATTACATTATTCTGTGGTATTTTTTCACATATGAATAGGATGTCTTGGAAATTGAAATTTGGCAGATTTGGGATACTTGAGAAACACTTCTGTGAGAGTTATAGGTAAACAAAAAACACTAAGATGCACAATTGTCTGCTGTGGGAGCTGTTTATACCTGTAATGGTGTAGCATCCTCATTTCAGTGGGGCTTCATTTGGTTTCTCACTGCATCAGGATCAGCTAAACTGTGCATATCTGTTTAACTCATTATTTGTATTGTTGTACAGAGTTGGCTTCATTCGCACGGTGTTGGCTTTGAAAGCAAAAATCCAGCCCAGTATCACTGAGTTCCCGTGTGTGGCTTAAGGAATTACATATTCTGCCTTTTGAGAGTGTAAAATTATAGTTGTGTAAAATCACCTAGCAGTTCTTCATCCCGAGTTGCATTTTATTACCAATTTCAGATATAGCCATGAGGTAACAGCTAAAAAGGTCACAGTGCAAATGCATGTGCAGAATTTAAACGAGGACTTATTCTTTCTCCAATAAACACACACCGGATGCAAAGGAGGAATTGGAACGTTTTCAGAAGGCAGCTCGGGCCAATCCAGCTCTCATCAGGGACCATTTCAAAGGTTAGTTTCTGATGTCCACACAAGCACATTGTGTGAGCCTGTTTTTAGATAATGTGCAGTTCCTGTGCTCTGCCATCCCCTCCGAAAGCGGTGCGGCTGCACAGGTCTGATTGCTGGATTTTGCGGCGTCCTGTGAGAGCTGCAAAAGCCTCGGCAGCCCGAGCAGACTGGCTGCCTCTGGAAAGTGAGCCTGTAAAGCTTGATTTCCTTCTGGGAAAGGAAACACATCTGCATTTTGCCCAGATTTCCAATGACCTGCCCCAGGACTAAACAAAGATTCAATGGAAGAGGGAAGGGAAGCGTTCCCAGCAATGAAACCTCAGGTGATCTGGTTTCTATTCTCAGCTCCGACACTCGCTTTTTTTTGTCAGCCTTGATAAGTGATTTAGCTGTGCCTTTCCACTCATTTTTACAATAGGGATAACAGGAGCATTGTAAAGCCAAAATCAATAAGGCTGGCGAAACGCTGAGGGTCACACTTGCACAAAGGCCCACACAAGTGTGGATGTGCTGTTTAAGACATGAAAGGCTGGGCAGTTAAACCCTCCACTGGGATCTGGTGTCCTTAACCCAGAGCCAGGGGGTGGGGGCAGAGAGAAGCCATCAGAACATGAGATTTGCTTTAACAAAGCATGCAGAGCCCTTTTTTTTGGGGGGGTCATACCAGACAGGGATAGGGGAGAAGGTCTCCCTACCCTGGCAGGACTCATAATCTTCCTGGCTGGTGAGTGGAACATGGCAAGGGCTTTTCCCAAAGGGTATTAGCACAACATGGTTTTCTCAATAAGTACTAACCAGAGTTAGCTGGAAGAGAGGTGACAAAAATCCCACTTTGCTCCCCGTCCTGTACTTGGGTTGGGTAGCTTGGGAATGTTTGGCTGGGTCTGCTGGTGTTTTAGAGATGTTGCAGGAAACCCTCAGAGCTGCATGTTTGCAGAATTACAGAATTGTTTGGGTTGGAAAAGCCCTGAAAGACTGAGTCCAACTCTTTCCCCAGCACTGCCAATGCCACCACTGACCCATGTCCCCAAGTGCCACATCTGCATGTCTTTAAATCCCTCCAGGAATGGGAAGTCAGACTGCCCTGGGCAGTCAGTGCCAGCACTTGACAACCTTTTTGATGAAAAAAAGTTCCCTAATATCCATTCTAAACCTCTCCTGGCGCAACTTGAAGCCTTTTAGCCTTGTCCTAGAGCTTGTTTCTTGATGGGGTGTTCAGATTTTTCAGCAGTTTAAATGCTCCATGACCACGTGTTGGCTGTGGGCCTTCTCCATCAGATCTCCATGGCCAGCTCAAGGTCCCTGAGGGAATGTCTCAAAGACTGAGACTTTAGCGTAGAAAATAATGGAATTTTAATTGGAAGGGACCTAAAATTATAATCTAGTTCAACTGCCTGACCACTTAAGGGCTGCACAAGAGTTAAAGCATATTTTTAAGTGTGTTATCCAAGTGCCTCTTAAACACTCATGGAACATCTTTAAGATCCTTCTCAAACTTTCTTTAAGTTTGACCTGGAGGTTAATTTACAAAAGCCCAGACCTGTGGCTGTGAGAATCTCTGTTTTATAAGCTGTCTGTTCCAGTTCCTCAAAGCTGAGTGACTGCTTTATTGGGACGACGTGTCATTCCTGATTACATTTGCATGTTGGTTTAAACATAACACTACATGCCAGAGCTTCCTAACTGGATGTGATGCAGCATCAAAGTGATGTTTCATGCTCTGGGAACTTTAAAAAGTCACTGAAGGGAGAAAAGAGAGATGCCTATGGGAGAAATGACAGAAATTTGGGTTTGATTCTCCACGTATCAAGGTAAATAGTAAAACATATGTTGACTGAGTTGGAAGCAAGATGGGCTCACAATGACTCTGACAAGGTGGGTGGTGCCTTAGGATTTGTCACTCCTAAACTTCTGAGGACTGGGATGTCCTTCCACTGTTTTTTTAGAATTGCCCGTTTCTTGTAAATACATAGTAGAATAATAACTCCTGGTGTTTTATTTATAAAAATGCTGGTGGAGGTATTTATTATAAATGAAATTAATTTTGAATTAGCCTCCTTTTCCGTTCAGGAATGATTTTTGCAAACAATGCTCTGCTGTTATTATTCACTGTATAACATGGAAGGACACAGCTTATGTCTCCTCTGTCTCCCCTTGCCATTGTTTCTTCAAATCCTTCCAAGCAAGGACAGAATGTTTGGCAGAAATTGCTCTAATATCGCTGAATCCACCTTATCTTCTCCAGACTGCTTTTGTGAAGGCCTGGAAGAGTCTGTGAAATTTATGGAGTGGTGGTAACACAGGCTGGCTGAAGGTCTGCTGCTGCATATAGGCAGAATGGGTTATTCTTCAAAACACTTTGGATTCTCTGCCAAAAAATGGGTACCCTACACCTCCATTCTCAATCTCTAATGTGCAATAAACCCTTCAGATTTTCTATGAGCTTTGTGAAAACAAAGCCTGTAAAACTATCCAACATTTTACCTTATAGAAAACCATGGAAAATTGCATGCTCCCTGTGTTAGAGCTGAGTGGACAGCAGTAAATAAGGTCTGGGGGCATGGGAGAATACAAAACACCAGTATCTGATGATGTGTAAAGGGTCTTTAACTAAAATTTGTCAAATGCCATGACAAAAAGTGGATTCAGCTAGCCAGGGCAGCTGTGGAGAAGGAGATGATGCAGAGAGGGCAAGACTCCAGCAGACAGTCACTTTCACTAATTCTGGGTCATTTCATTCCTGATTTTACTTTTCCTTTTTTTTTCTTTTTTTTTTTTTTAATTTTTCTTTTTTAATTTTTTTTTAATTTTTCAACATCTGCTTCTTGTATTTAATTAGTGGACACTTCCCAAGATTCAAGGTAAATGTTTGACTGAATAAAGCCTCATTTTTCTTCTCTAATCTGGCAAAAGTAGCACTTACTCTTTGAATTCATGCTTGGATTCAAATATAAATCAAATTCAGAAATCAGCCTCTGCTACATCCCCCACTTTTTTTTTTTTTTTTGATCAGAACAAATGCTTTCATACTCTCTGTTGTAAATACTATGATTGGCTTTATGTTTTGCTATATAAAGAGGCCAAATTCTGGCTCATCATTACTGTGTCCATTAGATCATAATTTTGGAAACCACATTTATTAACATCGAGCATACGAGTCGAGCCATAGGATCACCCCTGAAATCAGCACTGGACTGAAAAGTTTGTGCAAAGAGGAAATTAAAGTGAAAGCTTTATATGCAGGTTTGGGTCAGAAGTTTGTGGTTGCCTCATTCTGGCAGTTCAGCAGCATCCTTCAGGAAAGAAAGGGATCACTGGAGTACGAGTTGAAAACATTGAGATGTCCCGTTGGATTTCTGTGCGAGGTGACTGAAGCGCTGTCAGGGATTCAGGGAGGGGGTGGGTTTTGGAAAGGGAAGAAGAGAGAGGACTGGGATACAAAATCCCTGTGAAAAGTGTGTTTTTATCAGTGCAGGCTCTGCTCTGTCTTTGGGGGCTTCTTATTATCAAAGAAACTGCCGGTGGTCATGGACTTTGTCTATCAAGAGCTGAGGCTAATCCGTAACTGAGAGACCAAGGAACTGGAGATATTCCAGAAGGTACTGCGTGTGGATTCTTGGAAATGCTGGCACATCCTAGAGAAGGACAAAGTGCCACCAAAGGGTGCCCTTGGATGGCTCACAGACCTTCCTTGCTGGGAACAGCTCTCATGGTGAGATCTGTGTGCTGGGTGTGCTGCCTGCTCCACCACAGTCTGCAACAACACAGCATGGAATCATCAGCTTGGAACAACCTCCAAGACCACCAAGCCCAACCCTCAGCTGAACAACCCCCACGGCACCACGTCCCAAACTGCCACATCCACTCGTTTCTTGAGCACTTCCAGGCATGGCAGCTCCACCATCTCCCTGTGCCACTGTTGAGGGATTCTTTCACTGAAAAAGTTTTCTCCTCGTGCCCAACCTGAGCCTTCCCTGGTGCAGCCTGAGGTCATTTCACCTTGTCCTGTCCCTGGTAGCCTGGGAGGAAAGGCCAATCCCCACCTCGCCCCAGCCTCCAGCATCCCCTGACGTGCAACCCCATACGGGGTTTGTGTGTGGGTGTAAACACACGCTTGATGTTTTTCTCCATTCTCATCACATGTTTCATTCAATAGACTTATTAATCAACCATAAGAAATGAGTTAAGATGTTGAAACAGTCATGGCCTTTGTTCTGTGTCAGTTTTGTTGGCTTAGCTGACATATAGCTACAAGGCATGACGGATCAAAGTAATTAAAGTTCCAATCATTTACCTTTCTATGTTCAGTGTCAAGACAGCTCGCCTTCACCCCGGGTTCAGAGCATTTTCATATTTTTTTTAACATGTTAGAGCTGTGCCATTTGCCTTGCTGTACTTAAGCATTTGACAGCATTTCCATTATAAAGTTTATATACGAAGGCTTGAGATTCCCTCTGGATTCCAACTTTGCACATAAAATTGCAGACTACAGGCAATCCAAAACGAATCCAGTAGCTTGGGGATTTTTTTTTATTGTTTGTTTCTTTTTTGTTTGTTTGATTTTTGTTGTTCATTTAAGGTAACATAGGTTTTTACCATCAAAGAACAAAAAAATTGCCTGTTCTGTTTCACTTAGTTTCAAGGTACATTTTTGTGTTTATGAAACTTTAATGGAACTTATTTTTGTTCCTGTCATGAAATATGGTAGGCAATTAGTTCTAATCTTTACTCCTCTGTCATACACATTAACTGATGGTAACTAGGAAATCACATGTGTCAGATTCAAAATCAAAATATTTTCATTTAAAAAAAGATTGCTTTACAGCAATTGCACCAGAAATGTGGATAAAGAGGAAATATCGTGCTGGAGACATCCCAGTCAGACGTGCCAAGCAGGAATTTGACACACCATGCACTGACTCCATCCCTCCACCTGTGAGAGCCATCCCCCAGGCACTTTCAGGCTTGAAATTTGCAGAAATTCTTTGCAAAAAGTAAGTAATAATTCTCACGCTTAAAGTGTACCTTGGATTGCAGATTCAGCGTTTGAATTGTGCTTTTTCTTATTCTTTTTAAGTTAATTTTTATAGGCAGTCCCTTCAAGATGAAGTTTAAATAGTCCACACTGAATTTCTCACAACTAATTTAATGTCATCTTCCAGTCAGCACAACTAGTTCAAGACCCCTCTCTTGCATCATTTGAAGCTCTGGAACATTAAACACTGTCTTGTGTTGTAGTTTGAATACGAGATTACTTAACTAGCAGTGAATATCTCTGCAACATATCTGTTCTACAAAGGGAGCTCACGTTTGGATGTTGCCTGAAATGCTAATATTTTACAGAAAATTATATAGAAAGCCATTCATTAGCCAGCTATTTTTTCCTTTGTGCAACATTTAAAAAAAATTTGATTCTAAACTCCAGTTCAGCAACTAAACCAGTGATTTTATTTGAAGAGAAGCACTAAAGAGCTGGCATTAAAAATATTTAACTCTGGTTTTGCATTTTAAAAGTATGCTAATATTGTGAAGGATTAAATTGCCAGAATATTTTTATCAAATCAGATATTTTTTCTCAAAGTTTATAAAGTTGGGTATAAATAGGAAGAAATCAATTAATTCTTTTGAGCTAATTTGCAGATTTGAGCAAATTCTGCGTCCCATGGAAGTTAATAGAAGTGCTTTTGCTTTGATTTAAATGCTGTCCAGCTATAATCTCCTGAATTTGGCACACTTTTATTACATGTTCTAGTGCAGAAACTTTTACTGTGGACCTGTACAATTTCTTCCAATATTTTCTTACAAGGGTGTGCATTTTTTAAGTGCAGTGTTATGAAGTGGTGTGTATGTACATGTATTTCAAACAGGTTTGATATTTGAATGCATTATTATTTTTAGGGCAGGCTATCATTACTCAGTAAAATAGGTTGTTAATTTGGTATAAAATAGAGGAAGTAAAATCCCCACATGATTCCTTGATTCAGGCTTCCTACCCAGTGAGTAATAGCAGAGCAACCTGATAGCAAGGTGGGTGTTTTGCATTTAAATAGCCTCTAGTAAGGACATAAATAATAAGGATACTTTTGTTATGCACAAACAGAGCTGGAATTTGTCTGTATTAAAAGTGATCTTTGTGGCCTACTCCGATTTTCATTTTCTGTCACTGTGAAAGGTTAATCCAGATGATACATTGCTAATAGAATAGATCTTTGCTAACAGAATAGATAATTTCAGGTTCACTGAGGATGGAAAAGCCCTCCAAGCCCACGGAGTCCCAGCTGTCCCCAGTTCCCACCTTGTCCCCAGCTCAGAGCTCTGAGTGCCACATCCAGGAATTCCTTGGTCACCTCCAGGGATGGGCACTCCAAACTTCCCTGAGCACCCTTTCCAAGGAGAAATTCCTCCTGATGTTCAACCTAAACCTCACCTGGTGCAGTTTGAGGCCATTTCTCTCACCCTGTCCCGGTTCCCTGGCTGCCCCCTCCTGTCAGGGACTTGTGGAGGTTCCCTTGAACCTCCTTTTCTCCAGCTGCTCCTCATGGGACTGACCCTCCACACCCTTCCCCACCCTCAGAAATAACACATTCCTGATAGCACACATGGCTAGTGACTGGGCATTTTTATCCTGAAAAAAAATAAATGCATGTATCGATAGGAAATATTTGGATGTAACCAAATTGTACGAGGTGGAGGCAGAGTGATGAGGCAGGAAGGTCTGTGAATGTCAGGCTGAAGGAAAACTCGAGGAAATGTCAGCTCTGTTCCCACTGTGACCCTGGCCTGCTGCCTGCCCTTGAGCAAGTTACAGCAGGAGTCTGTATCTCGGTGGGACCATGTAGGAATATAAAATGGTAAAAGAGTTTAGAAACTGCAAAAAGGCCCCAGAAAGTAGAAATAAATACAAGAAAGGCTGGGAAATTTCAAAACCTTCTCATAGAAAGCCTTGAAAGTAAGAACCAAGTAAATACATTTATATTTATCATAAAGAACAAGAAAAAACAAGAACTTATTGATAGTTCGAGATGTGAAAAGTTCTAAATGTATGCTTTGCAAAGATAGAAGTTTCAATCTTATATAATGAATGATTGTGTGTTGTTTGAGGTTCATAGAAGTCCTTTTGTTAATGTTAAACCCACGTGGGTCCTTTTTTTATTGGTTAGAGTGTAATGACTTTGCACATTTTATGCTACTGGCTCAAAGAATATGTAGAAAAAGGCTTTGCATAAGCTGCCATATTGTCTCTGATCTGGATTTGTATAATATGTTTGTTTCTCTGTGTCTCTTGCTTTTTGCTGGTATGATTCAGACACATAATAAATCCTAAATCTACAACCAGCCAGGGCCCCATCCCGTTTGTGAGATGTGGACCAATCCAACAGAGGATCCAACGGTGCAAGACGTGGAGAAGAGTTTTCAGGCTGACAAATGAAAACCTACTACATAATGCACTATCAAATGTGATTATTATTGAGTTACCAGTTACTGTTATTGAGTTATTAACTTGACAAAAATGTGTCTAGAGCAAAAAGGGCAGACAGGCAAAAGCAAATGCTGATAAAAGTTTCTGCTCTTCCCTCTGTGTAGACATGAGATGGTGAAGGAAAGAAAATATTTGTGTGTTGTCTGAGGCCAGCAGGGAAATAGAAATGCTTTCCAAAATGAAAAACCAAAAAACAAATGCAAGCAAAAAATTCCTAATCTTTTATATTTATCTAAGAATTCCTGAACTCCATTTAGACAGGTATATTCTTTCTTGGGGCAAATTACTTAATTTAAATTAATGTTATATGAGCTATAAAAATATTGTTTCAGGTCTCTTGGCCTTTTCAGTTGAAAAATGAACCTTCTAAGTTCATTCTCCATAACATAATACATCTATTTTTATTGTCAAGAATGTCTAGGAAAGAATGTTTTATCCACCTGTAGGAAAGTTTGATATTCAAACCTTGAAGAATCAACATATTCTATATGGCACCAGTGTGCTCCAGTAAAATATAAACACTGCTAAAAAATATTCAATTATTTTGAAGACCGGAAAGCTAGAAAATGAAAACAGCAGAAATAAATATCTGTTGTTAATCCTTAAAGCTGAAAAATCAATCCTTGTAAGTAACAACAACTTTGTAACTGTGATAGTCTTTCATTTCTGATGAAAACAGTGAGTAAAAGGCAGTCGATATCTTTAGATTAAGAGCATCTATACCTGATTTTTTGAAAATGATGCAAAGCTGTTGAAAAACCAGAGGTGGTTTCATAAATGGTGTTGTAAATGATGTTGTGAGTGGCTTTCTTTTTATTCCAAGTGTTGTTTGTGACTCCAATCTATCCTACACCACAACTTCATTGCAGTGAGTGAGGAGTGGCTCACATATGTTGAGTGTTTTTATTAGGAATTTGTTTTGATTAGGGCTGCAGTTGATTCCTCAAGCCAACTGCCTGCATAAAGAAAAAAGCATTAACTCTAGGGATCAGATTGATTAGTGAACATTCCTGGCTGGTAGCATAAGGAAAGACATCAAGGAGGTGGAAAAGAAAGACGTGGATCAGCAGTCAAAGAGAAGGCAGCAAAAGAGAGGTCACTTCATGCACCCTGCCTCCAGGTAAGATCAACAGTACCTATGTCAATCCCAACAGATGTTTGCTTAATTCTTTTTAAATGCCTGCAGTAACAGAGATTTCCAAACTTCCACGTAATATTATTTCAGTTGGGAACTATCCTAACAGTCCAGAAGTTTTGCCTGACTCCTTAGCTTACCTTTCTTTTTTCTGCAATTTTGTTTTTTCTTATAAGAAGTGTGGAAAAGTCACTCCAGTGGCATCACAGATACCTTTCATCATTTCTGGGTGAAACAGTTCCCCTCCTTGCCATTCATTCTTTTTCCACTAAGAGCGACCAAAGAAGCTCTACAAAGCAAAATTTCTTCCTCCTTGTGGAGAGGAGAGAAAGTTCAGGTTTATTCCTCATCTTATTCAGATTCCAAATAAAGCCCCAGGAGATCTCATGAAAGCACCTTCTCACCTGTACCTGAAGAGGTTACCTATGCTTGTGTGCTGGTCATGGTTAATATTGGTTAGTTTGCAAATTTGAGGGTAAAACTGGTTTTAGAATCTCTGCCCAGAGCAGCTGTGGCTGCCCCTGGATGCCTGGAAGTGTCCAAGGCCAGGCTGGACAGGGTTTGGAGCAGCCTGGGATGGTGGGAGGTGTCCCTGCCATGGTAGGGGTGGGATGAGATGGGCTGTGAGGTCTCTTTTAACCCAAACCAGTCTGGAATTGTATGGTTCCATGAAATAATTTCATCGAGGATTTGGGTTACAGATCATTGACTGATTTACCCAAACTGCTGCAAGAGATAATTAATTATCTTTAGTTTACAGGCTGCTTTATGAAGGGGACAGTCCTATCAAAGTTTGCTTTGCTTTTGTGTGATGCAAACCACACAAAGTTTGCTACCAGGAGATGCCAAACTTCTCCAGGATAGAAATCTCTTACTTCCAGGATATCACCGTGTTGGTTTTCCCAGCTTTTACAGAGACAGGGAAACCAAGAGGTGTTTTAAAAGGTTTTATTCCATTATCAGTCTCGAAGATATGTAAAACTCAACTCCATTCCATCAGAAGCCACCCCATTTCCTGGCTACAATCCCTTATAAATGTTTTTCAGCTGCTAAATAAAAATGTTTTTCAACTTTGACTTTTGGAAAACACAAATATTTTTACCTTATTCACCTAAAGTGAATGTAATTATTTTTCTTTGTTTACCTGCATTAACCAGTGCTGCTAATACTCTAACACCAATCACCTGTAACTTTTCCTCACGTGGTTCTACTACAATGCATCTTTCACAGCTGTAATTCTCTGAAATACCTGGTCATGGTTTGAAACTTGTTGAAATTTGTTTCCAGTTCAATCTCTTTCTCAACAAAGTTGTCTCTATTCCATTCCTTCCTAAGTCAGCACACCTTATCTCAGAGTTTCCACACAGATGTCCAAGGCTGTGTGAGCTTTCAGTCAGAATCCTTTACAAATCCATTTCCCACATCACCCTGAATAATACTTCCTAAACAATCCATAAATAATTCTCTCATGAAGAATTACAGGCAAGATTGACCCTGATGGGAATCTCAGCTGTACAAAAACCTCCTGCAAGAAAACCTGTGGTGGCTTTGGGAGGAGAGAATATTTTATAAGGAGGGCTCGGCAGGAAAGCCAAAGGCTGTGCTCAGGTGTAAGATGACCAGGGAGATCTCAACTGGCAGATTCCCACGTTTCAGCTCCCAAGGGATTCACTAACCCCTCCATGACCCCTGCATCCATGGGATACACAACAGCAGGAGCAGAAATCTCAGCTGCCCCATCCTCAGATGTTCTCCTGGGACACCATAGATCTTCTTCACGGAGACAGGACCCATTTTCAGGTCATTGCACCAACCCCAAAGTTGGCTTGTTTTTTTCCTTTCTCCCCACGCATTATCAGATTTTCATTAAGGCATAAATAAGACTCTTCTCTTTTCCAGAATGGCTGTTTTTATTGTGGTGTTTAAAGCTTTATTTACACAGCTACACTTCTGACCTGTACCTCAGCCCTAGACCTGGAGGACAATCAAATTGATTTTCAGCTAATTGCTTCTATTTCATTTGTGGTGTTTCATTTCTAAAATGTCACAATGTTCTGTCATTTTTCTTGGTCTTTATTTATTTATTTAGTGAATTTATGCAAAAAGTAACCAATTCTTTATTCTTTTAAATTACTAAATTTTACCTTCAGGATCAATGAACAAAATAAGCGCATATTCAATTTATTTGGAATTAGTCTCTTGCCATCCTTGACAGAAACCTTGAGGCTTTAATAATTTTCCCCCTGAAAATATACACATACTCTTTCTCTTTCAAATGCCATTTTATTTTGGGACATACCTTCTCTTGAATTATATTATTCACTAGAATGCAATGTATTCTTTAAGAAAAGTAATACAAATAATTTTCCTAGAGGAGTGATTATAGATTTTATTTTTAACAACAAAATATCGTTATAACTCAATTAAGAAGGCTAAATACTCATAATACTTAGTGATATATAAAGCAGATACAATATATTGGTTTTCTCCTGTTACAGTTTAGGCCATTTTTGGTGAACTCACATTTCAGGAATTCTGGATTCAAGAAAATTTCATTTCAAGGTATGATTCCCATTCCTCCATCTCTTTCAGCTTTTCATCTGGTTTTCTGAAATGTTAAGGTAAAATATCTCTGAATTTTCTTCCTCATTAAAAAAAAATCTCTTATTAGTATAACACATATTTCTGATTTTTACATTTTCAGGGTTTTTGGAAAAAATATTTTTCAGTTATTTAAAATATAGCTGGAAAACTGTATTTATTTGGCAATATTGCTGTTTTCCTTTTCCGACTACCATCCTACTTATTTCCACTTAATATTTGTCAAGCACATAACACAGAACAGAGGGGAGAAGAAATATTTTTGGCTGAAGACATTGGAGTAAATCACAGCTCTTGTGAGAAAATGTCATGAATATCTACATAGGACAGACAGAACTTAGATTTTATGAGAGAGAGATAGGGAGAAAAGTGCAAGGACTCAATTTATCTGCATCTGAATGATAAAGAACTGGCTGAACCCTTCTGGTACTGAAATCTAGGCTTTTGGAGAGAGTATTTTTAATTTTTTAAGATAGTGCTTTGGTCACTAAACCATTTATTAATCTAATTCAGAAGGAGCCATTGCAGAGATAGTTTGACCTGCACTTACAGACTATAGGGCTCCCTAAACTGATTCCCTCTCAGAAAAAGTTTATTTTTAAAACCATACCTTTAATTTTAGCATGTCTTGATGGTAAACCCACAACCACAAAAATTTTGTTACTTTGACTTAAATAAAACCCACAAATATTTCTACCTTCTTCACATAAAGCAAATGTAATTATTTTTCTTTGTTTACCTGCATTACCCAAAGATTTTCAGTCTTCTGTAACTATAATTAATTACAAATAAAACAAATTATTGCTGTGTAAGGGGCATTCAGGGCACACTTTTAGGAGGACATCACTGTGCCAAGGGTAGTGTTTGACAGAGTAGCTTACTAAGAGTTTGCAACTCAATGTTTATGAAACACTGTGTGAGAATTGGTAAAGCACAATCTTCAGGAACTGGAAACATGGGTCTGTGCTGCAGCTGGAAGGTTCTCCTTCTTCCTCAGGAAGAATCCTAATTTTTATGTCAGTAGCTTCTGTCTTCTTATACCCAGGCTAACCTTGGAATTCTATTCTCTTTCTCTGTTTTCCAGCAGAATGTCCACCAAACAGTAGCTCAAAATCTCCTTTTCCACCACACCAGGCAGAAAACTCGTGGGTGCAGGAAAATGTTTTTGCCCGATGTTGAGGATTTGTGCTTTCCAGAAACACCTTGAGTTCACAGTCTGCTGTACATAACCACTCATTCTTATTCTGTATGAGCGAGTCTTTGTTCCCTGAATTTGCCATGGGCATTCTGGTGCTTCAACTTTATCTCTGACATATCACTGAGCATGTGTTCTTTTGCTGGCAGGTTTGAAAAAACTCAAACTAACCACCAACAGCCCACAAACCAAAAGCAGAAACTCCTCTAACGTGTGTATCCCCTCAGCTGTTTTAACATAAGTGTGTGAATTACATTTTAATGCTCATTAAGAGTTTTGCCAGTTCCGGGTCTGTGGCATCTTTTTAGATTAAATATTATTTGCTCATTTAATTAATGAAGTACTCTGTACTATGAACTTTTTAACTAAAAAGCATTAGCAAATAAGTTGGTATTTTTCTGCTTCCTGGATGCTGCAAATGCTCATAGTTTTCTCCTCAGGTTTCTCTTCCATCCTTTTGGCTCTCTTTGAAGTGGGTGGAATGGTTTTAATGTTGACCTAAACTGAATTGGTTACAGGAGATAAGAAAAACATTTTAATATAAATAGTGCATAGACAGAGATGATAAAGACAATTTCAGGCATATAGAAAAGGCAGACAAGGAAACTGAAATCAAGCAATTTCTGCATGAGTCTGGTAGATGACTGATTTCACACGCTTTTCAGCAGAGGAATGTGGATGTTCATGAAAACTTGATCAAGAGCCATATCCAAAAGAGCATTTGCATATCTGAACTAGAGTGTACAAAGATTTTTGACGTCCTACATCCAAGATTGTCATCCAGAACTGCTTTTGTTCAGACACACTTAAGCACTGCTGAACTTGAGGGGAAAGGGAATTCTCAGTGAGAAGCTGCTGACCTGTCCCAGCCAGCTGTAGGGACCGTGTCCCACGGGGACACCGGTGCCTGGCACTTGTTCTGTGTCACACAGAACAGCTCCCAAATACTTTCACAAGGGAAAATCACTGGAGAAATGAGACACTGAGTGTGCTGCTCCCCACCTGAACCGCAGCAACTGCTGAGGAGGAGCAGAAATGTGGTTTTATATGATATCTTCTGTGTATTAACGCTCTAAGAGGCTGCACTCAGCAATTATTGATGAGCAGGAGCAAGGAAAGCAGGCTCCAGAAGCTGAGGGGTTTCAGTGAAACCAGTTCAAAGGAAGTAAGTGCTCCGTTGTCTGGGGAAGCACTGGAGCGAGGAGGTTGTGTTCAATAAAACATTGGGTGCTGAGGATGGGATGCATGGAATTAAAGCACTGAAGGATTCAGGTTAGATGGGAATTAGCTGCTGTTAGGAGTGCAAGTTTTTAAAGCCATACAGGAACTGCCTGGTCGCAGCTGACGTAGTCTAAAAGTTGATTTTCAGCCTTATGAATCATCTCATTGGTGGTTTGGATGAGGATTAGGTGGGATGGAGCTGGAATCATGGGTTAATGGAAGCAGTAAACCATGGTGGGTTTTTTGTTTGTTTTTGTTTTATTTTTGTGGTTTGGTTTTTGGTTTTTTTTTTCTGGAAATGATTTAGCTTTTCCAGGTTTTTGATCTTAAAGAATCTCACAAGTCATACAGATCCAAAACCATCATTCCTTTGGCTTTATCCTGTGCTGGGCATCCTCTGGAAGCAGACAGCCATGGATCTTAGGGACCCAAAGCATTCCAGTGTGCCTTTCCCCATGGAAAGTGGATTTCAATGGCTGATTTTCCACATGGCGTCTCCAGGCCATCCCAGATGCTGTTTATTTGTAGTAGATGAAGGAAGAGGCTGTTTCAACAGATCAACATGATTCCAAGTTGGTTCCCACCTTCCCGCTTGTAGGAATTTCCCTGCAGCCAGGAGGAATTGTTCCCTGGAAGGGTGGGCAGCCCTGGCACAGGTGCCCAGAGGAGCTGTGGCTGCTCCTGCATCCCTGGAGTGTCCAAGGCCAAGTTGGACACCGGGGTTTGGAGCAAACCAAACCATTCCCACCCCAAACCATTCTGTTTTCCTGTGAATCTCTTTGTTTTGTAGTTTCTCCTGCAGTTACTGCCGCAGAACTTAACTCCCAAGAGCTGGAAAGCTGAAGAGAATCCATAGCACTCTTGCAGATTTGTTTCACTTGGATTTAAACCTCATTTCTTTGCCATACAGCCAGCATGAAGCAAGCTTTCTGGGATGATCATTTAATCAGGAAAACCCCAACAATTATTTTAGGTTGGTTTGCACTGTCCATGTAAAATCAAGGGATAAAGTTACTCATGCATTTAAAAATGGGCTGCTTTTGATTTTACTTTTTTCATTTTTTTCTTCATGTAATTCTTTTCTGATTGGTCAGGGAAGGTAGAGTTTGGGTCTAGAAAAATATTTAGTATGTGATCAATACAGCTGCTGAACTTATTGTTCTTTTTTTCTCAAAACTGAGAATTAAAATGAAGAAAAGGTTTGCATGGCAAGCTTAAAAATTCCATTCAGAGCTGTGTATGTTCCACGTGGCTGCATGGAGTTAGATGAGGCCTCGTCTGCCATCTCACAGCTCCTGACAGCATTGCAGATCTGGTTCTTAGTGGAAATTCTGAAAACTTGTGAAATCTCATATTTGTCCTTTTTTCCTTTTTTTTTTTTTTTTTTTGCCTCTGCTGCTAAGTCATTATTGTCTCATCTCTCACAAAACTCATCATCCAATTTCAGAAGCAGATTTCATATCCATTTTTCCGAGGAGGGATAGACAGTTTTGATTGCATTTTGTGTTATAAACAGCAAAGTGACTGTAGAAATGGTTGGACTTATTGCACTGAAAACCCCTCTGTGCTGAGGGCACCGTTTGCATGAAAAGCCTTCTCTGTGTAATGTGAAAGTTTCTACGAATGAGAACTGCACAGTGGTAGTAGTTAGGGCTTTATTACTTAGTTCTAATTTGTATTGATGGCCTAAAAAAAGTAGCATGCTTTGCAGTTCTATGAAAGAAAAGATTATAAATGGAGATTAATTATAATTTTGCTAGCTCAGTACTTGTAAAACTAAAGCAATTTATATTCTTTCTCTTAATGATCTCCATTCCTGATTGCAGTAATGTAATCTAATTGTGATTATGATAGTATCTGAATCATGTGGGCCTCTATGTGATTGGAACTACTCTTTGCATTAAAAAGTAATTTTGGAGTAATGATGAAAAGTTACTGTGGAAAATTGGCAAGTAATATATTTTACTCTGTATCTTAAGTTTCTGCTTTCATTTTTGATTATATCTTATAGCAAGAATAAGTATGATACTATATCAAGGATTTATTACATCAAAGACTTATCAATGATAACTCTGAGTATCGGGGATAAGCATGATATTATTGGAATAGCACAGATATGGTTGAGGCAAGAAATCGAGGTTTTGAGATACTGGGCTTGGGTTTGTGGAGAGGAAGGGTAGATGGAGGAGGAGCCCTATCAGTATTCCTGGGAGATGAATGTCTTCAGAGGGAAATGCTGCCAGTATTTTGGCTGACATAGCAATGTCAGCGCTGATAAAAGTTAGGCACAATAAAGGTAGTCAGGTGGTTTTCTGAAGGCTTCTTTGAACTTTTAGGTCTTTGCTTACAGATGAGAGAGGCCTTCAAGAGCTTCAGAACTTTGATAAGATGGCTTTTAATTACTCCTTTATTGACTGTGAGAAGGTAGAACTAGGGAGGGAATACTCGCGTCCCTAAAGCCAACGCAGGATTGCCTCCAGTTCCTTGTGGGCCTTATTGAATTGTCTTTCAGAAACTATTTGAATTAATTCAAGGGTTTGAGCCAAGGGTAATAAAGGGTGTTGAACTGGAGAGGAAAGAAAGATCCAGTGATCTTGACATCATTTGATTTAAAGTATTTGTTGAGGAGCAAAAAGCAATGCAAGCCTTACGGCAGGCTGACTTTCAGGGAGTGCAGAGTGTGCTAAGGAATTTTTATCAGGATTTTATTATAATGTATGGTAAATCTACTGAAGAAAATTGGAATATATTTCAGAAACAGTTGGAGGACATTTGAAATTCATCCTGGTTTAAGTCTAAAGAAGGATAAAGGTAACAATGCCCAATGTGGCTCAGTAGAGTTGTATAGTAAAGAGTAAGATAAGCAGTAAGCACAAGGTGTTGGAAAAAAAAAAAAACCAAATCTGGTAAGGTGGAGCAGTTGAAAGGCTACAGAAAATAAGCAGAAGCAAACTGAAAGGCTAATTAGAAAAGCAAAGAGAAAATGCTAACAGCAGAAAAAAAAAAAAAGTAGTTGAAATGATAATAATATCCTGTGAATACACTCCAGCAAACTGGAAGGAAAAATAGATCCAAAAATCACTGTAGTGTGGACAAAGGCATGGTGGATTTGTTCAGCAGGTTTTATTTTTGTGTGTGAATACACAGAGGCAGATGGGTGGATGGCTGGGCAGATGGAGAGCTGCTGAACAAAGGAGGAGTGCTTTTACTTTCTGTGGCAACACGTGCAGCCTCACCTGAGGAACTGACAAACACATCAGATATCGCAATGTCCAGCTCAAAATCGTTAAATGTGGC
>QUSF01000012.1:18344195-18528458 GCA_003676055.1 Chloebia gouldiae | reverse complement strand
TATTATATTATATTGTATTATATTATATTATATTATATTGTATTATATTATATTATTATAAATATTTATTATATTTTATTATAATATATACTATATATGCTATGATGTGTAATATATATAGACATTATATAGAATATATAGTGTACATATACATACTGTAAATATTATGTATACTATAACATATACTACTGTAAACAAATAAAAAGTATTTATATATATGTATATTATATTATAGATATGTATATATATTTATTATATACACATTATATATATGCATACTATATATAATATAGTCTATTCATATATACATACTATATAGAGATATGTACTATAAATATAGAATATATACACACTATATAATATATAGTGTATAGTATATATCATGTATATATAGAAAAGTAGATATGTTTTATAAGTTTATATACTAATATATATTAATATATACTATATTAATATAGTGTATGTTTTATAGGTATATATGAAGACATAGAAATTGACTAGAAATTATATGTTTTTATATTTTAACACCTATCACTTTTTATACTTTCTATCTACCTGCATATATCTACCCATTTATTTATTTCTCAGCTGAAAATCTTTATTCTCTTTGCATCCCAACTTCCCTGACTACCTGCCCACTGATTTTTGAGGTTTGTGGTGCACTCCCATGAGTAATTTGCCCGGTGCTGAGCGTTCCCAGGGCGTGGGGGACACAACCCCTTTGTCCCCAGCAGAGGCGAGCAGGGAGCACCTGGTCACCAGGAGCATCCCTGCGTCCCAGGGGTGACCTCCTGTTTCTCAGAAGGAAGGAGCAGCGAGGTTGGGGCAGGAGGCAGGATGGTTTTTCCGTCGGGAGAAGTTCCGCGGGCGCCCGCCGGACACTGAGCGCTTTGTGCGGGCCTGGGGCCGGCTGTCTGCCCGCTCCCTTAAGGGAACTTGACAGATCTTAAAAAAAAAAAATCAATTTTAAGCTCACATGCCCCAGTGGGTGCCAAAGCCACTTCAGAGAGGCTGAGAGATGGCTGAGTCGACAGGATTTGACTTCCCGAGGTAGAAAGGTGACAAACTCCATCATGAGAAAGGGGCAGCTCGGGGCCTCCAAGGCCGAACCTGCTCCCAGGATCCGGGGCCCGGCGTTGTATTGAACCTATTTATCTCTTTCATGGGCCCAAGGTACCACGGGGAAAGAAAAGTTGTTCAAAAAAACGCTGGCAGAATTCAAGGGTGTAAATGATGAATTACTTTTCATCAGCTGAAAGGAAACATACTCCGGAACAATACTGAAAGGGAGCAGGAGCATCTGACCTCCTGCTTCAGAGCAGCCAATATCTTCATTCAAGAAGACAACCATGAAATTACACAGAAAATGGGATTGTCATGAACAGCCCCTTGAAATCTCAGTATACAGTCATTACTGCATGGGAAAAAGCCTTCATCCACACATCATAACTTGTAACAGACAGGGGAGGAAAAAAAACCCACCCTGAAAACTGGCCTTGGAGTTACCAGTAGGAATGTAGAAAATATTTGTTGATTCAAACTTTTCCCCTCTAGTCTCCCAAATCACTGTAAACAGACATAACAACGTTCTAACCCCTGGGTAAGCCCGGCTTTCTGGCCACAGACAGCTCGTTGGAGCTGCTTTGTAAATCAGAAGAAAGGAAGAGAGAGGGAAAGCCATTCTATCACTTTATTTATATTATCTGTCTTTGGTGATTGATTTATCATTTAAGTGCTTGGAGAAGAGAGTCCAGAAACTGTTGTCCAATTAGTGCTGCCCTCTGAAACCATGTACTATAAATATTCGTAATTATCAGAATCGCAAAAGAATCTTCATCAGAGCTCCACAGTCAGGGTAACAAATGATTTTCTAGGTTTGCCTAGAAAAGTTTATATTTATCCAAATTAGGCAGAGAATAAAAAGCAAAAAAGTGGCTGTTGCATTATATGAGAATGAAACCAATCACAGAGAATGAGCAGCCAGGAATATGGGGATAAAAATAACACATTTAACTGTTTATTTCTTGATTCTTGCAGATTTCTACATTGACTTTAATTAAGCTAGCCCTGGGCTAGTGGGCACGGAGAGGGGTGGGTTTTTTTTATTCCTCTTTTATTTTTTTAATTCCTCATTAGACTGTTTTTTTCCTTGGCTCTTGTGGCTTTAATGACTAGTCCCATTAAATAGGTCAATGGGCTGCTTTTATTTCAAGTTTTATATAGACTCATATTCCACTGAATCTTAAACATGGAACACCCAAAGCCTTTCTAGGCAAATTCCTACATTCCTGCAGATAAAGATGCATTTATTTCTCTTTTCCCTTGCCTCCACAGCAGCTGACCTTTCACTGTGATGCAGCTGGGGAAAGATCTGGAAGGTTGGCACCATTCTGGGCCAAAATAACACCCAGGGAAGTGCTTGGCTGAGGTTTGGAATCTGTGGGCAGCAGGGAGATGGAAGAAGAGTGGGAGCAGCTGCATTCCCTTCCATCACCTTCCCTGACCTTTCCCTTTCCCTCTTTCCCCCTGTGGGCAGGAGCAGGGGACGATGGATGGAGCCAACCTGAAGAGTGCAGGGGACGGTCTGGAACAAGGGTGGTGCACAAAAAGGACATCAGGGACCTCACCCAGGGACAAGTGTCCTCTCCTGGGGGCCTGGAGCAGCCCTTTGCAGGACTCAGACCAAAGCAAAGAGAAATACGAAAGGGAAATTGCTTCGTGAAAGGATCAGAAAAACTTTTTACCTGGGAAAAAGAACAAGGCGTTTCTGGTCTGAGAAAGGGAGAGGTCTGAGAGTGGGGAGAGAGAAAATCCTCGGAACTAATAATTTCATTGTTCATTGTAAAGAGTGAAAGATCAGTCTGAAACTCAATTAAAGAGTTTTTTAATTGACTTTGCCTGATGTCAGTCTAGAACAAAAATTGATGCTCCAGAATTGCCCACAAGATGTTCCCAGCTCTATTTCTGTGTTTTCTGTGTTATTCTGTAACTCTACATGATTTTCTGTGTGTAGGTGTTTTGGAAACATATCTAGGGCGCTGCTGCTCTTCTGGCCAGAGGTCTCCATGGGATTCCTCCTTCTGAGACATGAGGTTGGTGCCATGGGTTTCTCTGCAGCAGAGCAGGGTTTCTCTTCTTGAAAGTATTTCACACACAAGAGAGAATCAGCATTGTTGACATCTCTAAATGCTCCCAGCCTGCCTGAACTGCTGTACCACAACCCTATTAATCCAGCAAATGTCCTATACTGGGAATTATAACTTTTCATCTTCTCCCCAGTCTTTATCAGGCACTTGAAATGCATTTTTTTTTTCATGTAGCCTTTTAGCAAAGCAGCCCATTTTAGCACTGAATTGGCAGCAGAAAATAACAAATGTCACTAACGTGTCAGACAGAAACCTGGCAGAAAGGTGCCTTGGAAAAACTGTGGGCTTCATTGGTTGCCACAGGTAGAAACACAGCACTGGTGCAGCAAATTAGGTGATTATTAGCCACTTAAAGATTCAAATTCAGACAGCCCTTCAGACACAATTTAAACCATTATTTTAAGTGCAAACTGGGCTAAAAATAATTGGATTCTCCACGATGCCTCCTAATCCTGTACTCAAGGCTTCTAAATGGGAGAATGAATCAGCCCATTTGGAGTTGTGAATCCCAGGCTGGAGGTGTTTGTGGAAGCTGAAAGGAGCCTGTGCAGACTTTTCTCCCCAGCCCAGTGCCTCAAGCAAGGAGAGATGGATCTTATCACCAGGCTGCAATTTGTAGAGTAATTAGGACCTTGACTGAGACAACCTTTAGCCTGTCAGCAGTTGTGGTTTAGCTCATAGTTAAAATGACAGTGGAAACTCTATTGCAGCTACTCTAAATATATCCATATTTTAACTAGATGAGGTGATATGTGGGTTTGCAGTGATTTGTTTAGATATACAGGGGAGTGTCAAAGGACTCTTTAAACTGGGACTGAATCCATTGGATTGTCTGGAAGGTGATTTTGATTGCCTTTTCCTCCTTTAGGGCTGGATGGTGATGAGAGCAGCTTTCCAGCAATGGGAAAGCAGGGAACCCCCGAAGTACATCCAAGGAGTGGGTACAAACCTGTCACATGCTCTATGCCACATCAAAAAATGCCTTTTATTCAGATTTAACAAATTAGGCAGGTAGGGCTAATCAAGCAATTTGACCACTGAACAATTTTTAATGCTCCAACAAACTGACCTCAAACTACATGAAGGTTGTGCAGCTGAAATCTAAACTCCTTTTATATACATAGATTCTCTTCTATCCTGCCTACATTTCAGCACACTTTCAAGGAGTTGTCATTATCCTAATTATAATTAAGCCACTTGAAATAAATTCAGAGATAGTAAACAGTGTAAAAATATCTAAATAGGGGAGCTGGTCCATTGATTTTATGGCTAAGTTATCACCTCATATATAAATGCTACAATTGATAAACAATACCTTTAATTCAGCAGTCAAAATGATGCTATTAACTTGGAAAACAGATGAAAAAAAATGCTAACGTGAATACCTCTGTTTCTAAGCAGAGTGACAAGAATCACTGCTCCACATGAGCCAATCCAAGGGCAGATTGAACTTTTGGCACACAAATCAGTGGTGGAGAGGAGGAATTTCCTTTTTGTCGGGAACTCTGGGTTGTTCCTCCTGGAGCAGGGAGTTTTCTGCTGAAATCACAATATCTAAAATATTAACACCAGAGGCAACTAATGGGATTTCCAAGGGTGTCTGTGCCCTGGATGCCAGTCGAGTTTCTAGGTGATTTTTAAATGATGTCTAGAACCCATCTGCATGATTTGGCACTCACAGCCCTCCAAACTGTCGGGTTTAGATGTCTGCCTTGATTTGTGATGGATCTAGTCTGGAGCAAAACTAATTGTGACTGACAGCACAAAAAGACAGGTGCAGAATTGAAGCACAGGTCTAAAGCCTTGGGCTCGCGGAGCTGGTGGATTTTAGTGTATTTTTAATGTTTCACTTTCACTGGCTCCTTAATTAAATAAAAATATTTTACACAGAGCAGCAGAAATCAACTTCTTTGACTGATATGAATCCTGTTTACTCTCCAACTCTGAACTCAGCAGGTTAAGTAATTGGGAGACAGAAAAGTTCCTATATTTCTATTTCCAGCTGGTGGTACACAAAAGGCAGGAAGTTATCTCATTAATGGGGCACCAGCTTTATGCAAATTATAGTAACAAAAAGGCTTCCCTTCATACTTTTCATAAATTACCTAATAAAGTAGGAATAAATGGCCATATTCAAGAGCCTTTGTTGTATTTTTAGCACAAGACTCTTTCTGTTACTGCAAATATGACTAAATGCGCCTTGTTCAAAAGGGGTGTTTATGAAATAAGGCCACTCAAAAGCTTTTATTCCTTAACAGCCTTCAGTTACTTTTATGGCACAAAATTAACATAATTAGTCACAGAGAATAGATGACATAAGCAGCGTGCCATGCACAAAAGGGGAAACCAGTATCTAAGGAAGGTATTTTGAGAGATCAAAAATTTTCAAAGTGCTCAATACTAGAAGGTCCTTTTTATTTGTGCACAGCCTTAAGATACTTTCTTACTCCGTGAAATTCCCATAATGAGATGCAGCAGACAGATGACATTAGCGATGAGCCATTAGAAAGAGGTCAGTTTCCTCTGAAAGATAGTCACTGTTCCTGCTCGTCATTAATTTGCAGCTTCAAAGCAGCGAGCATATGATAGTCTGGCATGTTAAGCAAGTTGCAGTTATCTTTAAATAACCATTTTTTTCCAGTTATTAGAAGCTAAAGTTTTTAAACTTCTGACTGAAAGCAAAATTAAAGCACGCAGCAGTGTAAAAAGGCTATGGAGAGATTAGAAAAAGGAAATCAAATGTGTTTTAGAAATGAAGTTAGCTTTTCCCCAGGGAAAGGCTGCCTTAACTTTTAGTCCGAGAATTTGGGGTTGCATATCAGCCTCAGAGACTTGATTGCTTGCTGGCAGAGGAGAGAAACTCACTATTTTTAGCTGTTATCTCCTTGTTGGTTAACACATCCCGATGTAAAGGGCAGAAATGCACGAGCATGGAAATAACATTTACCAGAAGCAAAGATACCCGAGGTTCTTGAGCAAGGTGGGGGAAGATAAATGTATCTGCTGTGCTTGTGATTTGGTGGGAGCTTTGGTTACACCTCTGCTTTGGCAGTGAAGTATATTTGGACATTAGGAAAAGCTCAGAGGCTGGGATCGTGTCTTTTCCATGAATCCTTAGGTGCAGCGCAGCAGGCAGAAGGCAACTCCAATGTTGATGCAAAAAGTCTTGTGGCATCTCTTAATTGTGTCCCATATCCCAGTGGCTACTACAAAACCCTTCTGTTTAGGTGAACTACCTGATCATGTTGAGGCATAAACCCACCAAATCAAATTCTAATTTATAATAATATTCATAGGGCCAATTAATACTTCTGATTTCCCCAGTCGTGCATTGACTCCAGTAATTTTGGCACAAAACAAATCCACTGGCAATACTCTCCTCTATTCAGCATTGTCCAGGCAGCAGGACCAATTTTTGGCTTGAAGAACCAGGCAGGATTGCTGAAACAAGAATCATTCTGAAGCTTTCCCCCTGACAGACTTGGCACGGAGCATGAAGTGAAGACCAGAAATGAAAGGTATTGTTGGTTGCCCGGACTTCAGATCCTCAAGTTTTGTCATTTTCAAGACCTGTGTCTGCCATTATCAATGATGTCTATCAATACCAGTCTACCTCAAGCAATTTTGGAAGATGGATACAAAGGGGATGTAGTGCAAATAAAAACTGAAAGCTACAAGTTATTCCCTGAGATTCCTGTAGTAAAAGGAGTCCAATGGAAAGGAAAGGAATATAGGAAAAGGAGATGCTGGTAATTTCTATATGCCACATTCCAGAATGGATTATATCTGCTTTAACTATTAAGAATCTATAGAACAGAATGAGAGAATTATGAATTAGATGTTCTTGTTAAGGTCTAGTTCAGTTTTAATTAAAACACGAGCAATATATATGTGCATTTGTGCACACAAATTCTGGGTTATATATCACACACACACACACAAACCAATATATAAAATACAGACACCCTTGTTCATTATACCTAAAGTTTTGCTTTAAACACAGAGCTTTATACATTATTTTAAACACATTTTTAACACATGTTAATAATATTCATGCTGGTGCTTTGAAAAATCTGCGAGATGTGGTTAATGAAGAGAAACTGCAGCATAAATTGCATGTAAAATATGCAATCCACAACAACATATTTTTTCTCAAGCTGCAGTTTTTTTACATTAAACATCTTTTAGCTTGTTTAAATTTATTCCCCTATTGTTTATAAAGAGCATCATCAGCCACCACTGCTTGAAACAACTACAAGTAGTAAACCAGGCAATCTTCTTACTTTAATAAGATTCTTTGGTTAAAAATAGATTTTAAGTCTATCTCACATTAAAGGGTGTAAATCCTAATGAAATTGCACAAAATGTTTCCATTTTCAAGAGATGTTTTCCATAGAGTGAAATACTTAATTTTTTTATTTTTCCCTGAAATTTCACCAAAGAAAACAGCAGAAGTTTTTTTTTTTCATTTTTATTCCTTTTGTATTTTATCCAGACCTTTCTTTGATAGAGCAAACAAATCTAATTATCTTTCTTTTATTTTTTTTCCCTTGAAATTCTGATTTTTCTATATATTTATCATTCCCACTCTTCTCTTTTAGCCTGTCTCCAGTTTGTCCACGTCTTTTTTGACCTGAGTATTTCAGGACTGTTTATAGCACTATGGGTGGATCAAGTATTATCAAGACCAAGGAATGCAGAAGGATATTCCACATCATTTTCAGTTGTATCCATAGGCTTCTTGAGGTTTTTTGAATCCTTTTTCTATAGTAGCATAACATTTAAGATTCTGATTTTTGAAACTGTCCTACAGTGCTGTTGCCTTATCAGAACATCCCCAGTTCTGCATTTAACACCCTGGTAATTCCTAACTAACCATAAAAGGTGTATTTTTCCTTCTTTAATGAAATGGGAATTTTAAATCTTTTCTCCAATTTGACGTGACCTTTTGAATTTTAATCCTACAATTTAATGTTCTGCTGTGCCCAGCTCTGGGGTCCTCAGCACAGGAAAGACGTGGATCCACTGGAGAGGGTTCCAAGGAGGGCCAAGGAGATGATCAGAGGGGTGAAACACCTCTGCTGAGGAAAAGCTGAGAGGGATAAATGGGATATTGGGAAAGAATTCTTCCCTTTAGGGCAGAAATCACCCAGAGGAGCTGTGGCTGCAGTGTCCAAGGCTGGACTGGGCTTGGAGCACCCTGGGATGGTGGAAGATTGTAAATTACTGTTGATTGTAAATTACTTTTTAGGCCCTTTCTAACCCACACCATCTGGGGATTCCATGCACTGGAATTCCACTCTTCTTGGAGAGTGGGTGAGGAGTTTTCAGTTGCAGTTTTTGCTTTTGGTGTCCAGAAATCTTCTCACGCACAGGAGATGAGACTGTACTCAGAAATCAATCCAGGCTTTTACAGATTAGCCTACCCAAAGGAATCGTTTTCCTTTATTATTGTTGTTTAAATTAACAAAATTGCTGGTGATCCCAACTCTATAATTTATATCAGAATGCTATTGTGCTAAAACCTCCAAAAGCACACATGAAGACAGAGAACTCAACTCAGAAAATTTGGTGAAAAACTCGACACAATGTTGAGCATGAGAAGGAATGAGTGGTAACATAGATTTGTAGATCAACCAGTCAATCATGTTATATTCATGTCATGCATCAAGATTTCTATTCATTTTAACAGGTCTCAATTATTTTAAGTTATGGGCCAATAAATGAATACATGTTTATCTCTCAAGGAAGCTGATTGCTTATTGCCACCATGGAAGTCACAGATATGGAAAAATGGGAAAAAATGGTCTCGGACCAGACGTGATCTAAGTATGGATGAGGGAGAGAGTGACAGGGAGAGGATGGATGTCACCTGAGGGGTGGCATTGCTCAAGGAACAATGGAAAATACAGATGGAGAGCTGCAATACAGTGAAGGTGAAGCTGGAAAAGGGTGTAAGGACAGGCAGAAAGGGATGGTCAGCACCCAGGGTTTACCCAGGTAACACAGAAAAGGAGAAAGAGGCAATCCCATGGGTGAGAATGTCACTGAAAATTTCATTGCATTGACCTGGAAGCTGAAAATATAAATTGATAGAGAATCATAAGCAACTTTATATCTGTTGGTTTTAGCTCATAAAATTGTTCTTCGTCTCCATGTCTCTATTAACACAAGCCATTGATTTTCCAAATCCATCTCAAATTTATGTTTCACCCAAACACCTCAGAGTTGGTGAAAGTGCAGTTGCTGAATGAATAATTTCAGATTTGAGTTGAGGCCTATCCAGTGTGAAATCCAACTGTGATTTTGCATTACCTCTTTCAGTGATTCCCTGTTTCAACTTGTGCTTGCTTTTCCTTTCAGGTGTGAGTTTCACTGTATTAACATTACTCAGAGGAGCAGCAAACTGCACCACCTTATTTAGCCACAGATTTTTTTGGTTCTGCAAACTGATCTCTTGTCGCATTTGCTATTTCACTTGCTCATTTATTTGGAATCTTCAAAATTTCTTGGGACATGTCTGAATCTTGTAGCTATTAGGATAGATCCATAGAAATATTTTGGATGGAAGAGAGCTTAAAACTCATGCCATACCAAGCCCCTGACATGGGCAGGGACACCTTCCACTATGCCAGGTTGCTCCATCCTGGCCTTGGACACTTCCAGGGATCCAGAGGCTGCCACAGCTGCTCTGGGAGCCTGTGCCAAGGCCTTACCACCTTCATAGGGTGGAACTTCATCCAAATATCCAGTTTAAACCTACTCTTTGTCACTTTGAAGCCATCCCCCCTTTCCTGTCCCTCCAGCCCATTGTAAATTCTCTCTCCCCGCCTTTCTTGCAGGCTCCCTTCAGGTCCTGTCAGGCCACAGCCAGGTCACCCCAAAGCTTCTCTTTCCCAGGCTGAACAATCCCAGCTCTTCCAGCTTCTCCTCCCAGCAGAGCTGCCCCATCCCTCTGCTCATCCTGGTGCCTTCTCTGGATGTTCCAGCAGCTCCAGGTCCCTCCTGTGCTGGGGAAGCCCAGAGCTGGATTACTGCTCAGCTCCACATCCAGCAAGGCATTTGCTGCCTTCCAGAGATGGAGATACAGCTGATTTTAAGGGTTTAAGCCAGACCTTGGGCTCTACACCCCTCTCAGGATCATATTTGAGCTGTTTTGGCCCTTTTTTACTATTTTTTGGGTTATAGAGTAACGCTGTCAGCTTCCAAATTATTGCTTTGTGAAGGAAAGAAAATTAGTCTTATTTTTTTCATCTCAATTAAGGAAGGGAATGAGTGTTAAAAGCCACAATTCATAAATAGGTGGAAAAAAAATTGTTCCTAAGTGTCCCAACTTTGGGCTGTAGTTTTGAGCGTGTTTATGTTTTAATGGGCTTGGCATCAAACACAACCTGAGCAGGTCAGAATTCCACATTTTCCCCACTCACGGTGGAGTTTGGTGCTAGAGCAAAAAACAAAAGAATTGGAAGAAGAATCCTATTAATTCCGGCTGCTCTAATGCAAAACCGGGTTTCATTTTTAGATTTCTATTTTCTACTTTAATTATATAAATCTGAACATACTTTTGAGATTATGAAATAAGAGCCGGGAAGCCAGTTATTTTTCATCATTTATTTTTAAAGCAAATTTATCTTTGAATTGTCATCTGTTAAAATTCCTGAGAAGCAGACCACAAATGAGTACAATATGAACATGATTTTCCATGCCAGCCCAATTCGAGTAAAAGATGTAAAGATTTTTTTTTTTGTTTTTTCCTTTGAACACTTCAGCTGGACACAAAGTGTGACCAGTTCCACCTCAGCAAGCCTTGGGTGCCTTTCCAAGTTTACAGTGTGTATGTGCACACTTGCACATGTACATGAAAATAATACCAAACTAAGCCATGTATTGGCAACATAAACTCAATTAAATCTTCATTTTAATGGATTCTGAAACCTTGAAGTGCTCTGCAAAGGGAACAGCAATGGGAACACAGGAAAGAGCTCAAAAATGCTCTCTTGGAAATCACACAGAGGAGGATCCTAAGTGCTTCCTTTCCTTTGTGGTAATGGTCTAACATGAACTGTCTTGATAAGAAAACTCGAAATTCTGTTTCATATTTTGGATTTCTAAGAATTTTGTATTTCTGGTAATTTCTGGGTACTTTGTGCCTACAGGATCCTTTTCTGTCTGAAAGCCCTCCAAGCTATGTTTTTTTAATCCTCTCAAGTTCTGGTCATCAACATGTCACGTATCAAGTCCTGATTGTCCTATGTGGACAAGTCCTTTCTTCTGAAGGTGCTGAAAACTGAAAAGTTGGGAAATTCCATCCTCAAAACTGGTTCCTTTACTAGAAACTTGATGGACACTTCGGTTAAGAATGGAAATGTTTGTCCTCACTTGTTGTTCACTTTATTCGGCTGAAGAGCTTTGGAGTCAACCTCTTTTAGCCAAGGTTTATCATGAACAGGCTTTGGTTATGAACACAACTGTGAGGCTCTTTTCCTACACAGATTGTCAATAATATCTGTGTAAAAATATATATTTTTAATAATCCTTTTTGCATTAATAAGGCAAACCTACAAGTATCTCACCTGGCCAAGGATCCTCAAATGCAAGTTCAGTTATCCTGGAATTTTACTTGGCCCAGGCAAAAGGTTTCCTCATCTTTGGATCAGCTTTAACCTATTTCTGTGCAATAATATGATCTTTCTGGTCAAGTGTGTCTTCTCCAAGGATACTTTGCTTCTTTTCAGGCCATTTAAAATGCCTTTCTCTCTGACAGAGAAAGAATGATTGTAACTATAAAGTATAGCCTCGTTCTTCCTTTGTAGCTTGCAAATTTGGCATCTAAGCTATGCCAAAAATGATTGCTTTTGGGGGATTTGGTGAAGGATTCTGACTGTGATATAAAGAGGAAGGAATATAAGTAAAACAAACATTTATCACTCTGCAATTTGCATACCATGTTTAGCTCAGCTATGATTTAAACCAGCACATAAAGCCCCAAAATTGGTCTTTGAACTGCAAAGTTGAGCTTAACTGCAGGATTGTTAGGATACATTGGAACAAAAGGACTTAACATTCATTCTTGGCTTCTCTTTCAAATTTATTAGCTTGGTAAATTTTTGCATGAACTCTGATGGACTGAGCCATCCATATCTATCTCCAAAGGTTTACAGTGCCAGCTGAGTGCTTTGAAAAGGTTTCAGTGTTTATTTAGTTGCTTTTATTGGGCTTTGGATTCTCTGCTGCTAAGTATCTTCCCTTGAAGCCAAAATCCACATTTTCAGGTCTCCATCTAACCAACCTTTTGGGACAAAGTAAAGTTCCTGAAAGCTTAAGCCCAATATACTGCAGCACGATTATGAATTGAACAGGGAAAGGAAATTGGAAGGAGCAAGTGAAGATATTTTACTCTTATGAATTAGTACACAAATACAGATTTATAGCCTGCATGTGTGTTTTGTTTTGGCTGATGGCTGTAACTAAGGACACCTGTAAGCCAGGGGAAAAGGGAGAGAATGAAAACTAAAGGGAGGGAAAATTTAATGATATGCAGCATTTCAGAGCTGATTTGGAGTCTGTTCTGTGAGCCTTAAAAACTTGTTTTCTTCTCCTGGAAAACCTGTATCGTTTAGCTGGTGTGCCTTAGTGTAAAGTATGAAATATAATGATTTTAAAAAAGATTCTTACAGCGTTTCCAAAGGAAATGTTGAGCTAAGTGCAGAATTTGTGGGATCAGTTAGCTTATAAATAATGATCCTTTATGCTGGCATTGGGAAATCCATGTTCCCACAGCTAGTTCAATAAAGCAATTAATATCAATGAATGCTGAAGAAAGCAAATCTCCGTTCACTTTTGTCTGGATTAGTTAACATAAGAAAAATCCCATCTCTCTCCTGGAGTATTTAACCTTCTCCTAGGAAGACATGCTAATGAAAGGTAAATAAAATGTGCTGCTTGACATGTGTTTGCCATTCCTCCCTGTTCCTCATGTCACACACTTTCCCTCTAACAAGACAATCCACATTTTTTCCCTCTGGAAGTCTTCACTGCGGTTATTTTGTTTCATGCATCCCTCTGTGCCAAACCTGTCTTGTCATCCTCCCTCGGCGTTCTTGCTGGTGTTTCTAGGCTATTCCTGCTCAGCTGAATCTCATTAAAGGGGGACTTCACCTCCAGAACTCACAGATAATGTGTCTCAAGCACACACAGAGCTGAAATCCGCCACGTAGATAATTCCTGGTTTACTTGGCACCGCATTCAATCCAGGGGCAAGTGCTTCTCCTCATTCAGGGCATATTTCTGTAGCCCACGTTAAAACGTCCACTAAAGGAGGAGCAAGGTCTGTCCAGGGAATAGGTGTGGTTTCACTGACCTCATCCCACAGCCACGAATTTGTGCATTCGGGCTTTGGAGATCAAAATTTTTGATAAAAAAGAGTCGTAAAACTGCCCTGAACTTTCCCTGCGTTTGGCTCCGTTATCTGAGATTTCACACACAAGCAGTAAAAAAAAAAAAAAAAAAAGAAAAAGGAGCTTAAAAGATTTTTATCTCAGAGCAGCCAAGAAGTGTGGTAATAAGGTAAAGGTTGAGAATCATTGTTGGCATAAGAAATCCCCTCCTTCCCCTGGATTTATAACACACCCAGTTTAGTAAGGACTGGCGCTGCCGAGCATTTTCTGACAGTGTTGGGATAATATATTGCAAAAGGCAGAGTGGCCAAGTCTCACACCTGAGGAGCAAGACACACTTCATCCTGCCCATGGAGAAACCTAAATCAAACCTTAACGTTACTACAATGCAATTACTCCTCTCCTAGGAGCTCCAACTGCTCAGGCTTGATGTGTAAAACTTGTGATTTTGCTATACTGGGAGAGTTTATTAACCCCTTAAGTATTTGTATGGCCTCTGCTTTTGGAGGGGTAGGCTTTTAAAGTTTACTAGATGCATTTCAAAGAGAAGCAATAGAGTGTGATGCCATGGGTGTGAGGCCAAAGCAGCTTTCCAATGGAGTTTAATTTTTTTTAAGTAAATAAAACAATATGTAGAGCTGTGGATTGCTTTTCCCATCATCAGTGAGTGCTGCGAGGCCTCCATCACTTCAATAAGGAATTTTGTTTAATGAGGAAATATACTTTCCACATTTGGGAGATTCTGTGGAAGGCTGGTGTTGCTCTTTTGCAGAATCACAGAATGATTAGGGTTGGGAAAGACCTTCAAGATCATCAAGTCCAAGCTGTGACAAATTCCCACCAGAGTAACGAGTGCCATGTCCTTGAAGACCTCCAGGGATGGGAACTCCACCACATTTTCCATTTTGCATTCCTCTTTCCATATGTGAAACTCTGTATCTTGCCACAGTCACTTCTCCTTTCTCCTTGCTGTTATTAATAAAAATCCCCTATTTTTATAAAAAATCCTATACTAAAGATACACAAATAGAAGGAAGATTTTAGTGTGAGATGTGGCAGAGTCTCACAAGAAAGGAGCGTGGAGTATGAGCATGTAATTCTGCTGCTTTTGCATGCTGCCTTTTTCTTCACATATACTCTTTCAAGAGATCATATTTCACACCACACATATTCCAGAATCTCTCTCTCTAGTTCTTATCATGACTTTAATAGCTCATTTCCATTCCATACTCTGCGTTGTGTTACTTTTCTCATGTACCCTGTTTGATACCTCCAGTGAAAGTAGAAGAGAAAAAACAGAGACACTGAGTTCAAGCCTCGTGTTCCATTTATTATTATGACTGTGGGAAGTTTAACTCCAAAAAGAAAATTTTATCAAGAGATAAGAAATAAAAACAGACATAATAAGGCAAGAGTTAAAGTGAAAAACTGATAACTGCTGTTGTAGTTTTGTGGTATCATTTTATTCTTCTATTTCTTTATAAAATCGGTGGAGTTTTTTGTTTGTTTGATTTTTTTGGTGGATTATTTTTTTTGTTTTTCACAATATTAGTATTGCAGAATAGGGGACACAAGATTCAAACCCCTCACAATATTTGCTTCTGATTTGGTCAAACCCAATAAAAATTTCAGTCTGTCATCATGAGTAGGAATATTTCATTTCATATCAGTTGACAGTCTGATGGGCTGGCTTATGGTGATCCTTTTACAGACTTGTAGCTGAAGTTCCTCAGCCTTCCCTTTCCTGGTAAAAGCTAAAATTTGATGTTGGGTTATAACTTTTTATGATGATCAGCCCAGCAGAGTTATTTCATTGTAGAATGGAGGTTCTGTTATTTTAAGGCAACTTAGTGCTGTTGGACACAGGAAAAAGCTGGGTCATGAAACTGCCATCAGATTTTCAGTGATTTTCTCCTGCCAGCTCCAGGGAGAGGTTTAACGTGGCCTCTCCTTTCCTGCTGCACAGAGAATTAAACACATTCTTCTCTCATGGACGTGGACATGGTGTGTCCTCTCCAGCCTGGCCGGGTGAGCAGGAGCACCCATCTTAGGGAGACACCTCTGCATGGTCAACAAGAGCTCAGCTGAGCTATCTTTTAGGAACTGGCTGATTGTTTGCATCTTTTGAGCCACATCTGACAGCACTGATGATTTAGGGCATGCAAAAATGCTCCAAGTGCTGGAAAAGTCTTGAGGCTCTCCTTTGGCAAACTGGGAGTAACCTCCTTAATGCTGCACAGGACAGTGAAGGGTATGAATGTAGCTTGGTTTGCCAACTCTTGACTTGGGACATGTCTCAAAAAAGATTCTTATTTCTTTTAGCCAGCAGTCATTTGCATTTCCAACCCTGCTGGAAATCAGGGAACAGGTTTGGCTGGAGTGCAGACAGAAACAAACACCACGTACCATTTTCTCCTTGCCCTGTGACAGCTCTGGTGAAAACTGCAGCTCCTGCCTTATGGAACGAGTTTAATCTCAAGCAGAAAAGAACAAGGAAAAAAGACTTTTAAAATTGCTGTAAAGTACTGTAAAGAAAGTATCCTGCTGCACTAAACATATTTTTTAAAGGCTCATTTATGCTGATATCAGATAAAAATGTACCAGTAGAAGTAAAATAACCTCCTGCAGATAATACAGGTAGCCACAAACTTTGGCTGTCCTCTAATTCCCAAACACTTATCCCCACATACACTTCCTGTTCCCTGACTCTCATCAGCTGGAAAAGTCATTATCTGAAGGGAGAGCTTTGCATCTGTCAGCTGGGAAAGTGATTACTTAAATTGATAGCAATAGCAGTTGTTTTAGTTTGAAATGGCCATTTCAAACATTCATTTTTCTTTTTTTTTTCTTTTCTTTTTGTGGGTGGGGGAAAGTTGTATTATTATTATTTGGTCATTCTATTGTTGTAAACATCAAAGAATTAAAAAATATGAACATCTCAGCTTTTTGCTGACACTTAGATGGGCAAGCTTTGGAGATAAACTGGCCTGGATAAAATAGATGAGAATGACTTTTGGAGAGCATTCTTTGAATTTGAACAATCACACCAATAACAGAAAACTGTTTGTTTGCTGCCCTTTCCTTCGTGCCTCCTCATTAAATGGAATCTTCTCCACCATTTTTTATCCTGACATATAGGTGGGAATCAAATACCATCCTGGGGACCCTCTCCTTGTCCTTTAAATACCTCAGAGTCAAAACTGGTAAGAACTGGGAGCACCCTAATTAAGTTGAGTTGATTGCAAATTGATGTTTCCTTACAGGAATTGAAGCCACCTCCCCCCTCCCACGCCCAAATCATCTTTTCAGTTCTGTGAATTGCCTTTAATTGCTACGAAGGACATCATAAATATCTGGTTCTTCCAAAAAGTTATTGGAAGTCTCAAAGTCTCCAAGTTTTCTTTAAAAATGTAGGCCAGCTCCAAAATGCTCAAAAGTGTGACTTCATTGAATGCTCTTAACATCCATATTTAGTTCCCAAATAAGTAGCCTAATTTTCTGTAACACTGTGCAATCAGTAAGTCTCATTGACCTCACTGAGTGTCTGCCTTCTCAGCAATTCCAAAAAAGAAAGCAATTTATTTAGAAGTCAAATATACTCAGAGAGTCTTCACTTGTTCATGTTTTCTAAAGAATGTATTTTTAAAAAATGTATTGAACTTTCTGTGTTCATGTGTTCTTTGAGGGGCAGAGAGAGGATGAATACTTTTTATGTGTTTATCTTCAGACACTTTTATATTATTTTATTCTAAAAGGATATTAATCTTTTATTAGATTTGAATAACATGAGAAGATTGAGATGTCTTGGGCTGTGTTGGAAATAAAACAGTTGTGTCCTCTATCCTGTTGTGGATTTGGCTTGGAAAATGCTTCTTGTGGAAATTTCCACCCTCTTATTTCATATGGTTTGAGGATTCAAATGATGGAGCAACCTGGCTTTGGACTCCAATGTTGTCTGAATGTCTGATCCTTTGAGTTTTGTTATTTTGACTCTTATCTCCCATATTTTTATAACCTGAATAACTTGTTGTCAGTTCACTATTGAATGAGCCATTTATTATCCTGAGACCTGCTATACAAACACAGTTAACAATCCCGTTATTTATCCTGTGAAATCTCACAAACTGTTATGAGTATTTTATTAAACATGAGGCATCTCAATAAATCTCATGATGGATCTAATTCGCAACAAAAAATGAACCGTGCAAAGTTCAAAATATATTCCTGTAATACTTTTTCCAGACAGGAGACCTGAATTTTAACTCCTCCTGGCAATCAGAGGGTGACAGAGTTATCTGGTATTTAAACTTGTGTGCTGGGGTCTTTTGTTTCACTAATACTTGTCAAACTTCACACTTAATGAGTCCTCCCTCCCTCCTATATTTCTTGTTAAAGATCTGTTTAAGGTATTATTTTTTTTTTCCATTAGAACCATCGTGAATTTTCATTAAAACAATAAAGAAAAGCTTTTCAAAAGTGAACTGCCCAGGCTCAGAGCCAGCACTGGTGGAACTCGTGAAAGATGATGGTGCAGACTGGAAGGCTGTCTGCCCTGGTGCTCATTTTACATTTCCAGTGTCTTCTTCTGTCTCCTTTCACACATCTCTCCAAGTTTCAACTGTTTCACTAGGAAAAACATTCAACAGCTTTAACATACACTGAACCAACCACTTCCATTCAGGTTGATTTTTATTTTATGGTCTTTAGAAGATTGTATACAATTACTCATAAAATGCTAAGACATCTCTTTAGTTTTTCTCTGATTGTTTCATTTTTACTGCAAATATTTTTATGACAACAGGAGTGGACAATTCTGAGGAGCTGCTGTAAATTTCCTTAATGAGTGTCCTCTTCTACAGCCTTTCATCTTTCCCATATTTTCCCCACATCCAAAGTATTCCATGGTGATACCAAGCCAGGACACTTACACATTTGTCCTCTTTGCACAGATGAATTCCTTGAGTGTCAGAGCTGGAAGATCTGGGGAACATGGAATGTGGAAACACAAAGTATCATGAAACACCTGCTTGTTTTACACCTAGAATTTGCTGCAGAAACCAGTTTGTCAATCCCTCTTGCATGTGCTGCTTGTAAAAGCTCCTTGTATGTTTGTTATTGCTATTAAAACTCATAGTTTTGTGTTGTGGGAGAATCAGTTTTGGGCAAGGAGTCGGGGGTGGTGTCAGGAGCTCTTTTTATAAAACATGGTTTAGGGTGAAATTATGTCAGGTGAGACAACATCACATCTGAGAGCCATTTATTGAGAAGGAAAAAGGAGCTGCCCTGCTGCTGAGGAAGGGTAGAGAAGGCAGAGAAGGAGGAAGGAAAATGCAGAAGGACGCACGAGGCTCAGCGGGCAGCGGTGTCCAGCCCGGCACCCGGCCAGAGCAAGGAGTGGCAGTAGAGAAAGGACATGACTCAAAAGTTGCACTGGTTAGAGACAAAAAAACCCACGAGACCCAAAAATCCCTGAATCTTGTGCTGCAGTTACTTCTGCACCCCCTGGCCCCTCCCAAAGTCCTCCTGCTGGCATTGTGGTTGCACCTCAATCCATCGGCACAGAACTTTTCCCATCAGATTGGAGAAGCTCTCCAGAGGGTCCTTGGGGTTCTCCTGCTGACTTCTTGTACCATGCAAGACATGAAATGTTTGCCAGCAAAACCTTCCCAGAGCCAGGGCTTTCTCCATCCTCTGGGGAGGGTTCTTTACAGGATTCTTTACAGCCCTGGCTGCCTCCTGCACACGTGCATCCCTCTCCTCCATGCCCCTGACAAGAGGTGTTGAGGCACATCAGAACTGCCCCAGATCACCTGGTGTGACAGGTGTGCCCCATCCCAACAGCTATTTAAACCCTCCACTGCCAGGAAATGGGAACCCAGCTTTTAAAGCCTGTTTTCAGCCAGGGGATGTCACAGAAAAAAGGAGCTCACAGGCTGTCCATAATGCATCAGGAGGTACTTCAATGTCTCTGTCAGGAAGAGATTATATTGCCTATCATAAACAAATTGAATATTTGTCGGAAATTCAAATGAAATGGAAACAGCTTCAGGAGGAAGAGCAGAGAGGTGCTGCAGGTAAAATAAAATTTCTTTACATGGCTCTTCAATAGTTTATTGGTTACTTGCATCCATGTGGTTTGGGTTGGATTTTTTTTTTTTAATTTTTAGGGTATCACGTAAACATAAACATAACTTCCTAGCTTTTATTCTTTTTCTTCTTGTGGTACCTGAATGTTGATTGAGTTCTCTGCCTTAATGAAAATCCTTCCTTTCCTGGACTCTTTACTCCTCTTCAAGTGTTAGAGTGCAAGTAGTGTTTCATAGTAGTTCTTTCACCACAAGGATTTCATAGGAGTTTTTTATACACCACAAGGAAAACCCCTTAATTTTACCAGTTCAAATGTATACATTTTCTATCATCTAAACTTTTTGGAAGATAAACTGAACAGGGATAGCAGACTGGACTGGGGATTAATTTAGAGGGCATCACATACAGCTACTTTAAACTGAGGGACAGAAAGCAAAGAGCCTTTCCCACCTCGACAGTTCTGACAAGTGGTAAAGTGCAAAAATGGACAAAATGTTTATTTTTCATGTACATCTAGATTTCAAAACTTAATCTTTTGTCTGTATGACTTAAACTCACATTTAATGGCTGATCTCTGCAATTTGTGAGCCTCTGCTGTAGTTCAGGACTGCAGACAGGATCAGGGAGGGCAGGGCCAGGAATTTTGATCGACATGGAAGGGTTGGCAAACCCTGTGTAATGAAGTGATTACAGCATCTCGTACATCTTCTGATTAATAAGACAAAATTCAGTTGCCCAAACGAAAATCAGTCCTGACCAGACAAGAAAACTGCATGGGAGTGTTCTTTCTATCAGTTCAAATAGGAACTGCCCAGTGATCACTGTGGGTTTGCAGAAGATAACTCCTGTTCCATGTGGCATCGCTGCTCTTGGCATCTCACCACGAAATGCAGTCCTGGAATCGGGCCAGATTAAACAGCTGAGCAGCTCTGCCTTTAGATCCAGAGGCACAGGAGAGCAGGAAAATAATTCTCCAATGTCAAAATCTATTTTCTTACTTTTAGCAGTAGCTAACATCTTGTGATATATATACACAAGCCCATATAATGAAACTGTTTTATGAGGCTACAAGGACATATGTGGGAAAAGAAATACAGTGTATTTTAAAAATTTGCAGCAATGGAGATTATTCATACTTTATGTGGTGTTGGAAGTTAATGTTTGTGATCTTTGTTGCTGTTATGCTGTGCAAAATGAGCATTGGTGTAATTTAAGTAACCATGGATCAGAGACATCAACTGACTCCCAGAATTTCTGATTTTTATCATCTCTAGTTCTACCACAAGAAGGCTGTGGGGTTTGAGAGTTTGTTCTGAGTTTTGGGGAGGTGCTTTGAAACACTTCTTGCCTTGATGTTCTGAGGGAGGTTCAGAAGATTAAGGGACTTGGTAAAGCCACCAGGGCAATGATTTGACAACAAATTCTCCAAAGCCTTAATTTTGTAGTGATTGTCACCCCATAGAAAGTACACTTTTTAAAAAAATCCAAATTAGTTGAGAAGCAAGTTGAGGTTTTTTTTATTGAATCAGGCTATAGCTTCAGAACTTTTCACACTTCCCTTAGTTTTTGGTTTTCCTTTGGTGTAGCAGATATTGCTCAGGTGCAAGAAGGTTGCCATCCAATGGACCAGGGCCACGTAGAGATACAAGAACTTTGAATTTTATTTTCTACCTCATTTTCTGGGGTGAACTGAAGCTGTACCCATGAGCTGCACCTGAACATTCAGAATATCTGAGTTTCCCATGGCTGGAAAAATCTGTAGCCACAGGAATATCTGAGCTAAATTCTCAATGACAAATCAAATAGAGAGAAATGTGCTAAAATAATACAGGCATCCAGTAATGCCTGGTAAGTCATGCACTGCATTAAAACCCTACAAAAAAAAAAAAATCAAGACAGATATAAAATAATTGTGAGGTTCTCTTTCTTCCTGTGAAGATCATCAGTATACAGTAAGTCTCTTAAAGACCAGTGTTTAAATTATTAAGGCTGCCAGTTTAATGGAAAAGTAACAGCTCAATTCAATAATTCATGATAAAAATTTGAGGCAAAGCACACAAAATATTTTTAGCATGTGTCTCAAGAACAGTTAGACACAGGATCAAAATATGCAATGTTACACACAGTATGTTCTTATCTGTTAGGTCTGGTAGAGGGAATAAACATTTTTTCCTGATGAGAAAATCAAAGTTTTGTGCCATTTCAGTGAAGTCAAGTTGACACCTGCAGAGAAGCGAGTCATGACATTTTAGCTGACTGGGTTCCCCCCTCCTTCCTCCAGTTGTGGTTTGTGTCTTCATTTTATTTACCCTGATAGACAAAAGAAAAACATTCAGATGAGGATTTGGCATATTTTCTAATAATTCTTCTTATTTTTATTTCTTTTTTTGCCCCCTTTTTTTTTTTTTCCTTCATTAAATAAGTAGCCCATACATTCTGGGCTGGGACAGTTCTACTGAGGAGGAAAACACTTGAACATATTAAAATAGAGTCCCTCCTTTCTTGTTGCCCCCCCACCCTCAGATTGCTCAAACATTGCTACATTTATCAAGATAATCATCTTCAGATTTCATAATAGATCTATTTTCATGTCATCCCGGCATAGACCTGCCTGACTGAGCCAGGAAGATCCTTAAAAAAAAATGAATTTAGGATCGATAATATTTATATCTCCATTTATAAAGCTGAAGTCAAAGGCGTGGATAATGCAGAATTTATTAAGGGAAATTACGCTGGGGATTTTGTTTACTGGCCCCTAATCCTACCTTGACTTTTTAGCATCTCATTTTGTCAGGAAAACATAAGTTGCAGGTGTTCATAAATGTAAACTGGCACATAAAGCTCACAAATTATATCTGTTGTGACCCAATATTGCAGTATAGGGTGCTCTTCAATGGTGTTTTTCTTGGCTGCTTGTTATTTTTGTTAACTCTGGGTACCATTAAAGTCTATGATAAAGTTATTGTAATGGAATTGAAATACATTTTATTACACCAATATAAGTTCCATTTACTGTGCAATGTGACAGTGCTTAATAATTTTATATTACAAGCGTAATTATGACATCAAATTAGTAATTTTCACAAAGCACTTGCATTAGACACTCCTATGATACGATGCAGTATCATTTTAATTCTCTGGGGTGCCTGAAAACACACATTTTAGCAGGGAAAAGGCAGCACCTCATGACTCCTTTGAGCAATTTCCTAAATTTTACCCGATTTCCTAATTAGGTAAATTTCCTAAGGATATTTACCTTCCACTGGGATACAGGTATTATCAAGATTGTTCTTAGATTCCAATACACCGTTGATAAAGCCAGGAAGTTACTGAAGTCTAAAAATCATGATAAATCTTCCTCTTTGGTGATCATGCCAAAGGTCCCCAATGCCACTGCCTCATCCTGAGCAGCCTCTTAATTTGATTAATTCCACTGGACCAGTAAGGCTGTTCCTGGTGGAGTGGGTGGTGGGAAGGATCAGGAACTCCAGCTCAGAGTCTGAAATTGGGAGCTAGTGGAGCTGCAGAGCCCTCTTGGAAAAGGAATGAGTTTGTGTCCCAGGGAAATGCAATTCCCTCCAAGGTAGAGCACAGCGGACTTGGCCGTGCTGAGCCACACTGGTTTTGAGGCAGGAACTCAAGATTTGTATCCAAGTGATGTAACTGTGGAATCTTTGGGATTTTTTTTTCCCCTCTCCTTGGGGTATTTGCATGGAATTAATTTTCTATTCAGGTGCTGAAAACTTTTGCATTGCAAATTCGTCTGAGGGTTTGGCTTTTATCTGCTAAAATAAATGACAGAATGCGATGAAGGTTCACGAGCATCTTAATAAACCCTTAAGAGTCTGCCTCAAATACCAGTTTTCTATACTAGAAAGCTCATCAATATCTAGACAGCCATGCAAACAGCGAGGAGGCCAGTCCATTAATGAAATGTTAATGACTGAATTAGACCTGTAATAACAGAAGTAGAATGCACTGCTGTGAGTCCATTAACATCAGCAGACCCTGCTGGGAAACAAGTAAACACAACATACAAAGGGAAAACTTGTGCTAATAAACAGTTTTTGTGCAGTAAAGGTGCTCGGAAGCTCAAGCTGTAAATCCCATTCATTGCTGTTCTAGTGGGGATTTTCTTTTTGGAAAAGTTTATCCACAAGCCACATACCCAATATACATTTCACAGTGGCTTAAAAAAAATGCTCCACAGCAAAGTCCTTGCCCTGAAAATTAGCCAAAGACTGATGCCATATATCCTGACAAACATTCCTGTTGTGGCATGTGGTAAGAATAAGCAGTTCAATGGCAAGTGCAGCTTCATCCTTGTCTTTGGGGAGAATTTCTTCCCTGTGAGGGTGCTGAGGCCCTGGCACAGGCTGCCCAGAGAAGCTGTGCCTGCCCATCCCTGGAAGTTTTCCAGGCCATGTTGGATGGGGATTAGAACAACTGAAATTGTCATATCAAAATTTGCTTTTTCTGAAAAAGGGATAGTGGAAGGTGCCTCTGCTCAAGGAATGAGGTGGCACTGGGTGACCTTTAATGTCCCTTCCAAGCAAACCATTCCACACCTCTTTCTGCAGCCAGTCCAGGTGGGTAGCAGGGAGCAGCAGTTATCACTGATGGATGGCTGACCCAAGTGAAATGGAGTTTATGGGCCCTCACTGAGGCCCTCACAGAAACTGCTGCTGTTGGCACTAATTAGGAGCACTGTTAAAATTTTATCTTGTGCCTTAAAAGTTGATTGTGCTTTGCAGAAGGTGTTAACCCCAGCAAAGGGGATGGGAAATACAACACTGCCAGCGGCTTCGTGGGTGACCCTGTAACCCTCCATGTGAGAGTTCTTGCCTTGGGGTGTAGGAATTAATGACATGACTTTTTGGAATGAGAGCTTCTTCTTTCCTCTTCCAAAATATATAACCTTTTTATATTTTTTTTTCAGTAAAAGTGATATAAAAATAGTTGAATTGTGGTCTTGAAAACCTCAGCAATTTCCTTACATAGGAAAAGCTGGATCTTATCTAAATGTCTAATCTGTGGATCTTATCTAAATGTCTTCCTTTTTGGCAAGATTTAGAAATGTACGTGAAGCTAAATATCCTCTTCCTGCTCCTGGAAACCTCAGTGTATCTCCCAAGGGGCTGCTTTTCTCCCACCTTGACCTCACCTGTGTGCAGGGGTTTGATTTGTATTCTGCTCTGTCGTAATACAAGTATTTTCCCTGAATTTGCCAATGCCATTAGAAAGGATCAACCATGGTGTTTCCAAGGAGGACTTACTGCACTGAGGACAGCTGCTTCTGTCCTCCTGGGAAACTCCTTAATTTTACCACTTTGAATGTTACATTTTCTAACATGTAAAGTTTTTTTTGGAAGATAATACACTGAACAGGGATAGCAGACTGGACTGGGGATTAATTAAAAAGGGCATCACATACAGCTACTTTTAACTGAGGGACAGAAAGCAAACAGCCTTTCCCACCTCGACAGTTTTGACAGTGGTGAAGTGCAAAAATGAAGATGGGGAATATCAGTTCCCAGATCCCAAGGCTGGCACAGACTCCAAGTGTCACCTCGAGTGAACCAACTGCACTCTGTGCTTTGGGTCTCTAGCCCTAAATTAGGGGTAATTTCACCTCACTGTCCTACAGGGCTGCCTCGAGGGTAAAACCATCAAAGAAAACCACACTGGGGGGCACATAAACCCTAAAATTGAAATTAGATACATTATTACCTTCCTGTTAGGACCATTCAAATTTAAATTTGGGCAACTCTGTAAGTGTCTCAGTCCATGGTGGCCTTTTGGTTTTATGGCCCTGTCTTTGTTTCCTAGGACTGTATAGAGGAAACTAATTTAATTAGAAGGAATGCAATGATCTGATTATGTGCATTGAAGAAAAAAATACAATATCTGAATACTGAAAGAAATGGTAGAATTAACTGTAAATGATGTGAACCACAAATTACTCTTCTCTCTGCACAAAAGAACTGAGCTGAGCTGGACTTTTGAACCACTTTGCCAATAAAAGTAACAGCTTTTTCTTTTCACAAAAAACAAATTTTGATATGACAATTTAAGCAAGTTGCACTGTGTATAGTGGACTTTTCAGCAGAACAGTTTTTGCTATTTTTGTTTCATTTGTGTCCTGAAGAATTTGTCATCATTCTTGCAATACAAAGTTTTAAGTCATTACTAATACAGGATGGTGCATGGGATGCTTTGCCTGTATGAACATCTGGGCAAAGTGAGGAACTTTCAAAACATATTTTAGTAATATTTTTTTGCTTTGTAATCCTCAAGTGAGCCACACCAATTTCAAATTAGATGTGATACAGGAGAAAGTGAAATAGCAACACACATGTAAGGAAATGTAACAGGCTAAAAGGAATAATTGGAAAAAAGTTTGTAGCTAATGAAGATGAATTAAAGAAAAAAAAAGTCTATGTTTTCCCATAGACATAAGGAAAAATCTGTTCTCTTGAGAAAGGCTTTGGCCAGTTGTTGGAAGTGAGGACAGAGGTTTAAAAATTAGGTGGAAGGAGGGGAGGGGATGTGAAAATAAGTTTTTGAAGTAGGGAGAGGTGTTTGAGAAGCCAGATCTGGAATGGAACAAATATCAAGAATCTTGAATGCAGTGTGGGAAAGGCAGGAGAGATCAGCAAAACAGGGAAGGTGTGGTGAGGCTTCCTTGGCTTTTCAAGGATGATCAGTGGCTACAGTTTTATCCAGAGTGTTGTAGGCATTTGAAGTGAAGGGATGAGGGCAGCCATCAGAACCACAGCTGGAAACCTCTGGAACAAGAAGTTTTATCTTTGGGTACAGACAGAAAGGAATTTAGAGGTGCAGGTGGGAATTCAGCACCCAGAGGCTCCTGGCCCCATTGCAACATCTCACTTCACCTCTCACCTCTGAAGAGCTGGCTTGATTTTCTAAACCCATCTGCTGCTGAGGCTTGTGGAGTGAATATAAGGAATTGATTACAGCCTGATTAGAAAGAAATTGCATTTGGTTTTCCTTCTTTCCTTTGTCCAGGATTTCCTTGATGCTGCTGGGAGCCTCCCTGGTAAACCAGCCTGCCCCGAAGTCCCCACTGAGTGAAAACTGTTGCTTTTTGCCCAATTTTTGACAAACTTCAGAGGGCAGAATGATTTCAGCAGATGCATTTATTTGTCTGATTTTGCTGCCTGGTGTCACGCAGTGAGGTGGTCCGAGGTATTAACTATCACTTTAAATTCTTCTCTCTTTGAGTCATCCCATCCTGTATATAATTTGAACAGCTTTTTGTATAATTATTTCTCTCAATAATTGCCATTATACAATTGCTATAGCTGCCAGTTTTGTTTTTCTTTCCTGCCAGAGAACAGCAGAAATGTATTACACATTAGTGTAACTTATGATCTTGGATTCATGTTTAAAATGCATGGAATATTTTTCATCTTCTGTTTGAGGCAATACCTCATCTGGGATCATATCTCACAGTGTAAGTTTACACTGAGTAAATGGATGCCTTGTACTGCAAATACAGTGAAAGAGAAAAGGATGCAATAAATAAATAAAATCTAAATTTTAAAGGCATTGGCGGGCCAGTGAATATTAATGGCTACAGGTAGTGACCTGGCACATCTGGACAGTCGTGCAGAGAGGTTTGTGCATGGTCTCCTTTGCCCTCTTAAATAAATTGGATTTGGCCATCACTGCAGCCCTTTGTTGTTGTCTTTTGATGAGGATTCTAGGAAATTGGTTTGCTGGCATGTGTGGTTTACTGGCAGGGAGAGAAAACTGGAATTTGCAGGCAAAGTGCTCCTAGTGGATATCTAATTCCTGAAGTTGTGCTCTCCAAGGAAAAGTTCCTTAGCTTTGAGTTTTCTGTGTGTGCTTGGTTTTACTGCCAGGGTAGCTGGGAATAGATACAGTAGGATGGAGGAAAGGGGTGGGAGACTTTTAAAGTATTTTAAAGTCTGGGAGAAGAAGATTTTTAGTATCTAATCCACCTGTAAAAAGCCAATGCCTGGTTGGGTACACAGAAGACAGGAGGGGAACCCTTGTAAGGAACAGTGAAATAACAAAATGATGGTGCATTGTTCTAAATGAACAATGCTGCTTTTTAAAAACTGATTTATGGCTATCTCCTGATGAGGGTAATTAGAGATAAAACAGTTTAATCTCATGAGTCATGCTGAAATTTTCTTTCAGTGACACTTAAAATTTGAATGCAAAACAAAAGAGAAAGGAAAGAAAAAAATCAAAAACCCAGAGAATATTTGGTGTATGTAGGTATGAACTTTTCAAAGAGATTGGGACCAGGATGAAAGTTTGCATAGTGACAAACAATTAACAATTGCACAGGTAGCACAGGGTGATTGGAGGAGAGTAATCAGGTGCTCTGTGTCCATTTTTTATGTCAGGCATGTGGGAACCAAACTCTTTACCTTTTAGAGTTTTAAGTCAGCAAACAGGCTGAGTGTGCAGATGAATTTGATTATTGCTGGTCATTATAACATGAGCATCACCATGATTTATTAGAATGATTGTTGACTGGGATTCCAAGAAAAGGTAATTGTTTCAGAATTATCCCCACAATTAATTTCACATGTGTGAAGTCCATTAACTGCAACTCCGGGCCATGGGATCCATGGGATGCAAATGTTCACAGCAAGAGCTGAGGTTTGGGGTGGGAAGGACGGGCCTCCGAATTTCAGGGGAATCTGAGTGTGGATTGGGATTTTTTTCTGGCTCTTTCTGACTTCCTCCAAACCCAAAACTGATTATTCCATTCTCCTGAAATTCCAATGTGCATCAGTGGATGGATGTATTGATGAAATTGAAACATCAGTGATGCAAAGGTGCTCGGACTGTGCCAACAGTAGCTCTTGAACATGGTGGGACATGTTTTAACACATGATCATCATTGATCCTTAGTCATCCTTGTGTTTTAATGCTGTTGCTGCTTGACAGTGGAACAGGGATAAGGTGTCAGACTATTGTAAGAAATCTCTGTTAGCAGATCTGCTGCCTGTACTGTACCATGAAATGCTCCCAAACACCACGTGCCAAAAGCCCAGCAGTTTGCACCCTCAGCAAAGATAAAATACATGTTATGACTCGTGATACAATGAATTTTGAGCAGAATTAATCCTTACTCAATCATTCAGCAATGAGAAATATTGAGTTGTTTTTCTTAAGGATTAGGAAAATTCTTTTGGAAGGAGACAAACATTTGTCCCTGCTGGAAGCTCCTTCAGCTGTAATGCATCATTGTGCCTGACCAGCCCTAGAAACCTTGGAAAGACAAAATATGTACAAGCTGGTTGTTAAGCATATGTGATATGTTTTGCCTCGTCACCTGGCAACAAAAAGGTTTTTCTAAACAAATTTCACACATTGCCAAAATTCCAACTTTTTTGAAACACGTAAGCTGCTTATTTTTTATTTATTTCTTTCCCCTTTGTCAAATGCAGCCCAAGGTACATCTCTCTCAGAAGAGCAAATGTTCGTATTCTACCAGGGAAGGAAATAACTTTTGTAGATTTAATTCACTTAGCATTACATACTTCATGTAACAGCATTGGGACTGTATGAAAAGATAGAAAATTTGCTGTCTGTGGGGTGATTCATAGTCTGTCCTACAAGTGTTTTAAAATTAACAAACAAATCGACACCAAGAAACCTTTGATTGACCTGAATTCAGCAAATGAGCTTAAAATGAAAAGAAGCCAGCCTGGCTCGCTATAAAGTTTAAATAACAAATAAATAATAAAAGCTATGAGGATAGTGAAGGGGAAGCTGTACGATGAGGTGCTGAAGTCACTTGGTCTGTTCACCTGGAGGAGAGTGAGGGAAGACCTGTCCTGATCTTCAGCTTCCTCAGGAGGTGAAGAGGAAGAGCAGACACTGATCTCCTCTCTGGTGACCAGTGACAGCTCCTGGCTGGAGATGTGCCAGGGGAGGGTTAGGTTGGGCATCAGGAAAGGCTCTTCCCCAGAGGGTGCTGGCACTGCCCAGGCTCCCCAGGGAATGGGCACAGCCTTGAGGCTGCCAGAGCTCCAGGAGCATTTGGACAGCGCTCCAGGGGTGCCCAGGGTGGGATTTTGGGGTGTGAGAGCAGGCCCAGGTTGAACTTGCTGATCCCTGTGGGTCCCTTCCAATTCAGGATATTCCATGATTCATAATTTCTGTATCTATATATTGTTTTGAAGGAATATGAAGAAAAGTGAAAGTTAATGATTTTGTGTGTTGCAGAACATTTAGCCTAGAAATGATCACATCACTCTCTGACACAGCTCAAAGTGTTTTGGTTGGAGGGTTCAAAAACCCACTGAGATGGCATTTCTTAAGTTTGAATGAAAGGTTTTAAGGACAATACTTCAAATTGCAGTGGAAAAGCTGCATTGCTGCACTCGGGCAGGCTTTAATAACCTCATACATTTGGGTGCCTCCTTAATCTGCCGGCTGTTTTCTCTAGGTCTGCTGCTGGCCATCAATGTATTTATCTTCTGCCATCTTCCTCCGCTCTGCGTGGCAGGGTCAGTGCTGATCCAAGCCAGTGCTGATGGGATTCCAGCCCATTACCACGCCGAGGGGGGCTGGGATTTGGGTGCACAATGGGGTGTGACACCTCAGAGTGAGGGGAGGCAGCTCCTTGTAAATGACAGCGCTCCGGTAATGACACGCGGAGCTTGGGAGCCAGCGCTGCTCAGGAGATCTCTTAGCTGGGAGGTAGAAAGGTGATGCCCAGGAAATAAAGATGGATGATTTCCGTGTGGCTCATGCAGGATTTCACCAGTTCCATGCCACCACTACTGGCACCAGCATGACAAAAGTGATGGGTTGTCACGGGTTGGGCGCTCCACGATGTAGCCACAAGCACTGTTGGCGTTGTGCTGCCAGGAAAGGTGTTGAGATTTTTAATTACCTTAATGATGAATTAAAAATGCCTATGTTTCCAGTGCCATGGACAGTGCGAAAAAGGGCTGTAAAATGCTAAAACAATGGCAGGCTCCTTGCTGAAGGATGCAGCACGTCGTAATAATGCGGCGCGTTTCAAAAAGATCTGTATTTTTTCAAAGACAAACATCAAACAGAAGGAAAAAGGTTATGTCACCTTCACCCTCACAGTACTGTCATTTATATGCTATCAGCTCATTAAATTCACATTAAGATACTCCATGGGACTTTAGGAGCTATTAGTGCACCTAAAATGGCATAACAAAATCTCAGTTCACTTTAAGAGAGATGGCATTGCGACATTTTGTATTTCATCACTGAATTATTATAGTCTCAGATGCATTCTGCTGTGATGGTAATGGAAGGAGGAATACTAGAGAGGAAAGCTGTCCATTTGTTTATCCCCAGGGAGAGAAAAAAGAAAGTTTGATAAAAAACTAGAGTGAAAGTAAAGCATTAACAATTTAACCCCTGTAGCAATGCTAAAGAACACGCAGGATTTTTGTATTCTGCTTTTCAGGATGTTTAAAATTAAGAAAGAAGGGAAATTTTGTATGTAGGGAGTTGCTCCAGGCAATGGAAGGTGCAGCAAATGTACTGCATGAATGTACTACATCTGAGTCCTTTATAGGTGAAGTCTCTCATGACAGCCATAAAATACCTTCCTTCGAATCAATTCTCATGATAAAAATGGTTATTGTGATTAAAGTTGATGTTCTTGTTAGTTTGCTGTTGTTTTTCCCCCTTTTTCTTTCATCAGAAAATAAGTGTGCTCTTATAGGTAAATCTACAACCTTGTGTTTATAAATCCCACGTGGGATAATCCCCAGGCATCAGGCTCAGGAAAGAATAAGGAAAAGTGAAGCCATACCAAGTTATCATTGAAGAGTTAATAAATATTTATACTTAAATATTAAAGAAACACTACACTGCTTGATAAATAGCAATTAAAAAAGGATATCTGAATTAATGAATATATATTTATGGTTTGGATCTGGAAAATAGCTTGATCTGAGGATGCTTTTTCTACGCAGTAACAGCAGCTGTACATGAAATACATAAATAATATGTATTGGAGGGTAGAGAATAAGTTAAATTCAGTTTTTGAGGCAAAAGTAATTTTCTTATAAGTGTGTGTATAATCAAAAAAAATGAGGAGGGAGATGAAAAATGTTCAGTCACTTTATGTGATATATTTTTCTTAATACGATGATGTTGGATGCTGACTTGAGCCCTGGGAATCTTGGGAAGCAGCACAGTTTGTTCCTGCTAATTAACACAGAGGGATGAATAGGGAATTTTGTCCAGTCTGGGGCAGGATTTTTAAAGGTCTGATGAAGATTTACAGTCTCAGTGTTTTTGCTAAAGAGCACCAAATTTGAACCTCTCTTCAGGCAGTGGTAGAGTTGAAGCCATTAGGAGTTGTTGCACATAAATGGGGGAACTTAACGTTTAGGACCATTTGAGGCAAAAATCAGGAGTAGTTGTGCAGTTTTGGGGTAACTGTGGGAAGTGGGAAGTTTCAGGGAAACTTCCCTGAGGGAAGATGTCAAACCCAAAGAATGTAAGGTGACTGATAGATCAATCTGGTCAAGAGTGGCTGAAAATGTCTGTGTTTTGAGTCTTCTGCTCTAGCCTTAAAATGCAAAATCATTGGAATAGTTGGAGAAAAAGTCAACAATATTTAGGTTCATTTGTATATTTATTTCCAAAAGAAAAGAGTCAATGTGTGAAGAAAACACAAGGTTAAACTTTTTTGGTACTTGCCATATTACCAGTGACATATTAGAGATGCATATTTAGAAGTCAATTTTGGTTTTTCCAAGGGAAACCTCCGTGGTCAGAAGAAATTCAAGCCTGGAAGCTGTGGCAAATTTAATTCAAGCACTGCAGGAGCAGTTGTACCAAGCTCACAAATTTTAAGCGTTAAATCATGTTTTGTGACCCCTCTGTCATGGATTATGGGCATTCACTGGCTGAATCCATGAAAACTTGTACATCTATATAGTTTTATAATCCATTACACCATTTATTTTAAACTAGATTTAGATTATATATCGATTTATATTTTGTTTACATGTACTTATTTAGATAGAAGTAGTTCTTGCTGCTCTTCAGTGGCAACGTGGTTATGTAGAAGTCACTCTTGACATCAATGGATGAATTAAAGCTTGACTTCATGTGCTGGCTCACATGGAGGATTGCTTCGGATCCACACAGCTTGAAATCCAGAAAATAATTTCTTCCTAGAAGTGTATATCTTGGCAGGGAATATCCTGCAGCGAAGGAGCTCCAGCACAGCAAATTCAGAGCAGAAGAGCCTCCAGTGCTGCTGAGAAGACTCAGCAGAGAAATCTTTCAGGGAGAAATCTTTGCTGTGCTTTTTCCCCAAACCCAGCATAGCAGTCAGGTTACTGAGAATCACATTTGGTCCAAAATGTATCAGAGTTGACTAAAACTGTCCCTTCCAAAGGAAATGCCAAGGGCAGATGGACCCACTCCTGCTCCAGGCTAAGAGCACGGGCTGGGTGCTGTGGATGAGGACATGGCAGAAGAGTTGTTTTCCATCCTGTCAGCCTTCAAAAACCCAATGTCAGCCCTTTATCTGCTGTGCTACAGCTGAAAATGCCAAATAGAAATAAAATAAACATCATTACCCTAAACCAGAGTGGCTGATTTTACACCGAGAGAACCAGTGACTGTGATATTTAATAGCATTCAGGGGTATCTAATTTGCAATCTTTTCATCAGGTTCAAATAATTCATGTTGTTTGCTATTATAAAGTAGCTTTTATTTCATATCTCTCTTGGCCACCCAGGCCCAGTTAAATATCTTGCACTGTGTCTTACTGATCTTTAATATTTATTTTATAAGGTGAAGCACAGTCTATCCTCTATTCTTGTTTAACCACCTAAGCCAAAAATCCCCTTCAGTTAGTGAAGAGCTTAATTTTGCACCTTGGTTTTTTGTCACACCTCATGACACGGAGCAGATAATCATTACTGCCACTAATGGCCCTGTTAATCCTTTCACAGGTATTCACTGGAACTGCTGGAAGTAACTGTTGCTTTGGCTGATCTAGAGCTCGGGATCTCGGTATTATGTGGTGTGCCAAGGAAAAAAAGGTGGGATCCTCTTGCTGTAAATTGTTCTTGCAGACCTGCACAGCTCCGTGGCATCTCCAGGGGGGCTCTGCAGGACCCACTGTGCTCTCAAAAGCTGAAGTTAAACCAACCAGAAGTTAAACCAGGACCTGCCTGGGCTGGTTTGCAGAATCCACCCCACTGTCCCACTCCCATAATGTTGTAATTTCCTCAATCAGCAGTCAGAGAGGACAGGGAGTAGAATAAATTAAGCTGAATAAATTCATGCTTTTTTAAAGAAATCATAGAACATAATCATAGAACGGCCTCAGTAAGAAGGGACCAGAGAGATCCTGGGCAGGGACACCTTCCACTATCCCAAGCTACTCAGAGCCCCATCCAGCCTGGCCCTGACACTTCCAGGGATCCAGAGCCAGCCCCAGCTGCTCTGGGCACCCTGTGCCACAGCCTTCCTGCCCTCCCAGGAAAGGATTTTCCTAATACCTAACCTAATAACTAATCTGCTGTCAGTGTGAAGCCATCCCCCCTTTCCTGTCCCTCCAGCCCATTGTAAATTGTCTCTCCCTGCCTTTCTTGCAGGCTCCCTTCAGGTCCTGGCAGGTCACAGTGTGGTCACCCCAAAGCTTCTCTTTCCCAGGCTGAACAATCCCAGCTCTCCCAGTATTTTTCCCAGCAGAGCTGTTCCATCCCTCTGCTCATCTCTGAATTCCTCCTCTGGAATTGAGCTCCAGGTCCTCCCAGGGCTGGGGCAGCTCTGCAGGTGGGGATTATAAATGTAGATGAACCTGATGGGAAGAAATGCTGATGTCTGCCTCCAATTCAGAAGGCTGAATGATTTCTTTATTATAACTACACTATAATACATTAATATACTATTTAAAGGAGATACTCAAACCATATACCTACATTTTGTAACTCCCATATCTAACTCATAACTTGTGACCCTCTGAGAGTCCAGCCCCAGGTGGGTTGGATTGGCCATCAGGCTCAAACAATCCTCACCAGAATCCAACCAAGCACTCACTCCAGGTAAACAATTCTCCAAACACATTCCACATGGGAAAAACAAGGAGCAGAAATAGAAATTGTTTTCTCTTTTTTCCCTCTGTGCTCCTCTATGAAAAAATCCTGGGAGAGAGAAGGATGTGCCTGCCACAGGTGGGGTCTCACCTGAGCAGGGCAGAGGGGCAGATTTCCCCCTTCCCTGCTTCCCTGGCTGTGGGATGAGCCCAGCACTGGGTTGGGGTCATCCCTTCCTGCTCCATGTGCAGCTGGGCCCCAGTGCCAGAGCACAGCAATGCTGTTCTGAGCACCCACAAAGCTGCTTTTGGCACTGACACTCCTTCAGCAGGCGGGAGAGATCCTGACCTGCCTTCCTCCTGTGGCTGCACACAAGCTTCTGTGTCAACAAGAAAATTATTTGTGTTATCTCAGTCAATTAAGGAGTGTATTTTGATATAATGAGGTGAAGCCCAGCGCTGTAAGGTGTGGTGTGTGTTTTAACAAAATAAACAAATTATAGGGATGGAAAATTCAACCCAGCCTGAATGATGAACAGCAACTTTAGTTAAATATGTAAGCAGTAATATTCTGTGAAATGTAGAGTAAAATTAACAAAAGAGAACCCCATCTCAGAGCAAACCTCAAGTTAAATCAGAAAGGGGGAAAAAATAGAGATTTGTGGGTTTTTTTTTCTGGGGGAAAAATAAATATAAAAGGTCACAGCATGTCTCTAAGTGATGTGGACATGGCTGGAGGGAAATGCTGTGTGCAGAGCTCTCCCATGGACTGCAGGCTGCAGCTCAAAGCAGTAATTGTGAGCGATCAGTCAGTGCCCTGCCTCTGCCTTGTGCACTTGTCTGAGGCAGGAGATCCTGGATGTTGGCATTCCTGGGGGAAAATCACTGCCACTGGTGCTGAGATGCAACTCTGGCTTGTAGCCAAATCCCCAGCTGGACCCAGCACCACCACAACGGGAAAAGTTCTCTGACATTTTCTGGTGTTGATAATGGCACATTAACATCTTTAGCCGTGGTTGACTCTTGCTTGGGGTTTGACTGTGGGAATGAGTTACTTGAGAGTGGCTTGACAAATTAACAGACATCAGTTGAGCCCCAGAAACCAGTTTGGTGCATCCTCATGTCCTGTGGCAATGGGAAGGTAAAATAGATGATAAGAAAGAGAGAGAGAAAGGGGAAAAGGAAGAAAGAAAGAGAGAAAGGGGAAAAGGAAGAAAGAAAGAGAGAGAGAAAGGGAGAAGGAAAGAGAGAGAGAGAGAAAGGGAGAAAGAAAGAGAGAGAGAGAGAGAAAGGGAGAAAGAAAGAGAGAGAGAGAAAAAGGGAGAGAGAAAGAGAGAGAGAAAAAGGGAGAGGAAAAGAGAAAGAAAGAGGGGAAAAGGGAGAGGGAAAGAGAGAGAGAAAGAAAGAGGGAAAAAGGGAGAGGGAAAGAGAGAGAAAGAGAAAGAAAGAGAGAAAAAGGGAGAAGGAGGGAGAAAAAGAGAGAGAGAGAAAGAAAGAGATAAAAAGAGAGAGAAAGAGAAAGGGAGAAAAAGAGAGAGAGAAAGGAAGAAAGAATCTATATCAGTTGGTTTATCCTATTTTTGAGGTGGCCCAAGATCATGCAAATGAGGCAGAGCAGATAGGAGTGTTTCAGTCTGTGGTAAATTTTGTCTCAGCTCTAGGCCAATAAATTTTCCTGTGCTCTGGTTGCCTTAAAATCCTAAATAAAGCCAAAGTCAGGTTAGTTGGATGTCTGCAGGTCCCTGACTTTGGTGGGAATGATGAGGGATGGGCCATCAGCTGGACTGGTGTAAGGTGACGGGTGAAAATCAAGTAAAGTTCACGGCAGCTCTTGAATACATGATCTCCACAAAATCAGAGTGTCTGGCAACTTTTAGACAGATCCACATGAGGTTCTCAGCTCCTTTTTGGATTTTATGTTTTCTGTAACACAGGGTCTCATGTCAGAGGAAGGGTGGTGGGGGCAGAACTTAAGATATTTTTTAAAGTTTGAAGTGATTCATTTCTGAGTGTGGATTTCTCCAACATTTTCTTTCTTTCTAAAGAAGCAGCTGTGATGTGACACGTTACAATGCACTCAGACACACTGTTAATTTTGTGGGGGACAGATGAAGCAGATTTTGGGGGGGACTTCAGCTTTGTGTGCCTCACTTTGTTATGAAGTGTCATAAACAGCCCAACCTCAACCTGACACCCTTCAGGAAATACTTCTAGCACTGAAATTGACAAATACACCGATTTTTGTTCTAATTATGTGTTAATTAGACATGTTAGACATTTTGTTCCCAGTGTATTGCTCTGGGAAGGGTAGAGGAATCGTGGTGGTGCTTATTTGCATGTTGTGGGGAGAGAGATTGTTATTTTGGGGGGTGAAAATGCCTTTTTAAAGAGTAAACAGGTAAAAGAATAACTTTCCTTTTAGGTTATTTTCTGTGGAACCTCCTTCATCTCTCTTGGAGAGTCTCAGCAGCTCTCAGTACAAAGATTTTCTCTTGTAGACCATGGTGTGGGTTTTCCTAATAATTATTAACAGTGGTTTAGTGTGACAGGGGGCCTAAAATGTTTCCTTCTAACCTAAATTCTTGGCTGCAGCATATGGGCATCTGGAGGCTGAGTGCTGTGATGGCCTGTGATTAGACAAGATAATGAAATTTATGTCTTAAACTCTGTCACTATAAATGTGGACTGCAGAGCCATGACTGGAAGACCACTTGGACTAAAATCTTGGGTTAAAACAAGCTGCAGATAGCAGAAAACCACATCTGAGTTTAGAAAAGGTTAAAATCCATAAGAGCAGTAAAAAGAATGATTGCAAATCAATACAATAAAAGAGAGAGATTGGAATAAAATAACACAGAAAAGTTTGAGAACACCATGTTATAAAATCATATAAATCAAGAGCTGACCAGGGTGGCCACGGGTCCAACAGTGGCTTCAGGTCTTGCTGGTTTCACTCACTGCTGGATCAGATTTCAAAACATTTATTTGTCCTTGACAAAACCCACCCTGGTCCATGTTTACTTGCATGAACATTTATTAAGCCATGAAAAGCAAAAACCTGCTGTCCTTAAGCCAATCCTGAGTGCCAGTAAGGAACTGAAGTTGCAGGGATGAGAGATGGCCCTGGGATTCTTTGGAAATATTGTTTTCTCAGGATGCTTGTTGGTGGAATGTTGGGAAAAGATGGCTTGGGAGGTATTTAACAAACCTGCACGTGAAGGAAAACACTGTGTTTGTTGGGCTTTTAGCTGAGTGTATGCATTTTAATTTTGTTTATTTTAAAATAATGGGACATTTCAGTATCGGGCATGGATGTGCATGATCTGCTTTTAACTTAAATCTGTTCTAAGCACAAATAAGGGCTGCAGCCAAGATACAGTGATATTTAAAGCTAGACCACCATCTTCTCTTATAACTATAAAATGATAAATAAATCTGAGAGTGGTTCATTGAGAGATGTGGACAGTCCTACTCACAAACGTTGGTCTGGTACTGAGGTTTCAGTGTCTAACCCCTGTCAGGTGGGAGGGTTTCAGTCAAGTCAGGTCACCCTGGCTGTGTCTCATTTAACCCAAAAAACAGGGGTAATTAACTGTGCCTTTGTCCTCTAGGAAATCTTGGGATTTGCTGCTGAGCAGGATATCCCTGTTTTATAGGAAACCAGTCAGGTTTATAACTCTGGTTTGTAGCTTAGGAAACAACAACAAAAAAAAAAAGAAAAATCAGTGTAGAACACAGATAACCGCTCTAATAAATATTTTTATTTTTGTAATCATTTTGATTCACAAAAACAAGCAGGGACATTTCAGAGTTTCACTAGGGCTGTCTGCTATTCCTGCTTTGGTTATGTCAGACTTAAATCAAGATCCACACCAGACAAAACCTGCTGTCTGCTCTCCCTGCCTGACAGTATTTGCTTGATGAGAACTTGGACTCTCACTGGTGATGAGAGAAACTGTTCCTGAGCTCATCTGTCGGTGCAAGAACTGCCTCAAGAGCATCCAGCAGCTCTGCAAGGTCTGAAATGAATCTGTCAGTGCCCTGACCTTGCCTTTGCCCTGATTCCAAGTGTATGCATTGCTAGATATCAACAATCTAAACAGAGCTAAAACCCTCAGCAACCAAAACATAAACAATCAAAACAACAAATGCATTTGTTGCATTAGCTGACAGCACCCATAATGTCACTGGACAAATATGTAAATACTGACCTAAATCCCTTGTGCTGGAGACTTTTGTGCTCGCTGTAAATGTTGGAACAGACAGCAGCTCCAGCGTGGATAGCCCTGGGTCTGAGCAGGGACCTCGGTGCCCACATGGGTGCAGAGCCCTTCTGCTCTTCCTCAGACTCCTTCAGGGAGCCCTGCTGGAAAGGGGATTTCATTTTGTGAATTTTGGCACCACTCATTAGCATTCAATTAATGAAAACCAAGCTTCTAATATCTCGTGGCCAGGTTCAAAAAAAAAAAAAAAAAATAGACATCTGAATGTGCGGAAAACTGGAGTGCTGACCCAATCCATCAATTAGCTGGACATTAATTGCATTTTTTCCCACTGACTTCAGGAGCCGTGGATCAAACTAAATGTGGTGGGCTGGGTGGAATCATATTTTTGCTGCTGAGCCCAAAAGACCTTCCTAGGTGTTTCCTGGAGTGGGGTGATGAACGTGAATGTTGCTTTCCATCAGGGTGGGGAATGGAAGCAGGAAAACGATGCCTGGGCAGGGCATTCCAGCCCCTCCAAGCTCAGGTTTTGCAGCACCGTGGAAATTGATATCAAGTGCTATCAATTGATAACTCATTTTCAGCCTTTTGCCTGAGCAGCGGGTGCTCAGTTTTCCCAGCACTGCCAAAGAGCAGGAGGGGATGATGATGAAACTGAAAGGCTGGATGGATTTTCAAATTTTTAAACATCCAAGGAAAGGTTTTTAGGTTTATAATGAAAATATCTGCACTGTACAGTTAGTTAGGACACAATTTTGTGTCAGAACTGTCCAGGTTAGTGTATAATTACCTGTATAAATGGAAAAAAAAGTAGCCAGTTCATCAAAATAATTAAGTATTCAAGCAAACCTGTCATTATATTGCAATAAAACTGACTTAAAATAGTTTTAAAAGTTTTTTTTCCCCTAGGATAACAGGTTTTTTGGGTAAGGATTAGACAACTGCTGATGTTAACAACTCTGTGTGACCTTTTAATTTCTTTTCCTCATCGAGGTGGTGCTCACCTCGAGGCAGGCTGCATTCCCTGACTCCTGGAGAGCTGTGATCTGCTTTGTGCACAATATTAAGTATTTGTGGTATTTCCAAATGCTTAACTCGGGCTGATTTCAGCAGGAGCCAGGCAGCTCGCTGCCTTCTGGGATCCGTGATGCAATTTACTATGTATAAAACAGCCATAATGTCATTTACCTGCCTCAGTGAAATTTTATGAGGATAAAACTAAAGCTGGAATTGTCCTTATGAGTGTTTCTGACAGCACAATCTTCAACAGCTTTTTTGGGAAAGCATTTTCAGTTGCTGTGCTGTGAGGAGATGTGGAGGGAAGCAATTTATTGTGATTTTAAGGGAGCTGAAAACCAGAATTTAATGTTCCCTATTGATGTTTGCAGTGTTTAGAATTTCTGTGGGCGGCATTTCTATTTGGAGTAATTTTTAACAGTAATCTGGATGATTCTAAATATGATTGGGAGTGATCATAGAATTCTGGACTGGGTTGGGTTGGAAGGGACCTTAAAGCTCATCCCTGCCATGGGCAGGGACACCTTCCACTGTCCCAGGTTGTTCCACTCTTATTTTGGTGTGTGATAGTGAAAATGGAATAAAATCCTTTTTATTCTCTTACAGGGAGACTCTCCAGGGTCTTGTGCAGATTCATGTTTGGAACCTTGCTGTCAGTTCTGCGATTTCACCTCAATTCTCCTCATTTTCAGTGTCAGCACATGAAGGAAAAAAAAAAGGATTGTTTAAACACACCTCCTCTCCCACTGAAATGACAGGTACTTGCTAAATAAAAACACAATAAAAATAATAGTATTTGAACACTTCAAATATTTGGTTTGATTATGGAAGTGCAGCAAGTCGCTGCTGCTCTATAATACCAAATGTAACAATTTTAATAGAAGTTCTGTTATTTGCTCTTGTGTAATTTCTTCTAAAATACTAAATAACCAAGGAAATTTTCATTTGTAATGTAATTTAATTCTGGATTTTATTTTTGATTCTGGTCGAGGCTAACTTTGATGTTTTCAAAATGAATTTCAAAGATCATTTATTCAGCTAATTTTGAAGGCAAAAACAGACTGAAACTTTTATCCCAGTTGGTAAGCAGCTATCCCCTAGTTTTATTCAAGTTTTCACATAAAAATGCCAGTCGGGAATAAAACTGACAAATATATTCAATCAAAGATGGAATATTTTTTTTCCTCTTAAGTTGCAAATGGCTTCATTAAAATAAAAGCACCACCTTAGGGATTGCATAAAGCAGAATATTGGTACCTAAATGGTATTTATGACTCGGCTAAATGTAAAGTGAATTAAAATTTAAAGGATTATAGTCAGGTAGGCCAGAGAGGAATGTCCATTAAGGAGATGAAAGAACCTGCTGTCCCCAGCGACGGGCACACGTTAGTGGCACTGGAAATGGAAATATCCTGGGTGAACCCTGAGCTACTTGGGGGGTGTTTACTGCAGGCAGAGAAAACAAAATCCTCCTGCAAACACTCAGGGATGTGCTTAACTTGATGTACATTTTGTGGGTATGAGATAGAGACTTGTGTGAGTGTAGGTAGAAGTATATCTATACATGAAATATGTATAATGTCAATAATAATATATGTAATGATTAATAATAATTATATGGTAAATGTTTTATATTAATAATATGTAAATATTATATATACTTCTTATAACTATATCATGTATTATAAACATCATAAATATAATATATATTATATATATAACTCTATAATGAACAATCTCTATATTTTATACAGAGATTAATGATTGCAATATATAATCTATTATATCTATTATATATGTATTTTAAATCTAGATATACATAATATATATTGTATGTAATAGAGTTATCTGTATCATATAAATCTATATCACATCAAATTATACACAGATATGTATTATATTTAGAAATAAAGTACTCCTAGGACTAGTGGGAAATTGCTGATAAAAAAGAAAAATGCAGTCAATGATTTAAATTATAACCTATTTCAGGTTATAGTCATTAAAATAAATTTGTTTACACACGCCCTCTTGCTTTACACATACCATGAGAAACTCTGCTGCTTTCACCTCTTAGTAAAGGGATTTTAAGGGATTCATCAGGTGCAGAGGGACAAGGAGCTTTCACAGTCTGCCAAAGCACACGTGGAGTTTTTGATGTGGGCAGAGAGCTGCTGGGTTTGTACTTCATCTGCACACACTGGCAGGGATTTGTTGCAATTCCTCGTTTTTTTATCTTTAAGAATAAAATAATCAAATTTTATCTTTAAGAATGAAACAAGATGGTTTGGGTTGAAAGAACCTTAAAGCCCATCCAGCCCCACCCCTGCCATGCCCAGGGACACCTTCCACCGTCCCAGGCTGCTCCAAGCCCTGTCCAGCCTGGCCTGGGACACTTCCAGGGATCCAGGGACAGCCACAGCTGCTCTGGGAATTCCAGCCCAACCCCTCCCCACCCTCCCAGCCAGGAATTACTTCTCTATACCCCATTTAGTGCTGCTCTCCTTCCCTGTGTCCTGTCCCTACAGCTGCTCAGTTAAATCATTGGATGAATTCTGCCCTCAACAGCCAACATTTAACTCCACGCAGCAAGTGACTGGCAGAAGTTCTTGGAAGATTTCTTTTCTTCCCTGTGATGCCTCGAGAAGCTGCCCTAGAGCAGAGGCTGGGCAGAGTCACAGAACAAAGCAGGGATTTATTAAATTTATCTCCTCCATGGATCCACCTTGGGCAGCACCAGAGCCCAGCCAGGGCTGCACCCAAATGCCCCAAAATGGCCCCAAAATGCACGAGCGCTCCCGGGGGCTCTCCTGGGATCAGCTCTGCTCCATTGGCACCTTGCAGTTCATTGTCCCATTCCAGCTCCAGCCCAGGCAGTCCCACCCTGCTGGTTTTTCTCTCTCCAGCCCACGGGGTTTGTGCTGCTGGGCTGAGATTTGGATCATTTGTCCTTGGTGCCCAGCTGGAGCAGGAATTGTTTTGTGTCCCTGCTCTGTGCAGAGAGCTCAGCAACACTTCATGGGAAGCTCAGAGCTGCACCCTAAAGCAGCTCAGAGCCTGAAAAATATCAAAGCTAAACCTGAGGCATCACCTGAATCCTGGTTTCTTCATGGAACAGCCATTCTTGAGTTACTGCACAGCGGGGAGTTGCTCAGGTAGCAGTTCCTCATTACTCAAAGTGCTCAGGACCAAACAATAATTGTTCTTCAAGCTGTGTGCTTTTAATTTACAAACGTGTTCTATGAAAACCAAGATTTTCAGTTACACCTTTGAAAAAAGAGTTGAAAAACATACCCAGCCCTCTTTAAAGGACTGTCACGATCCGACACCTGCATGCCCTTGTCCATATTAATGTGGGGTTTTGCTCCAAGTGCTGGTCTTGCTGCCCTGAAAAAACCACTCACATCCTGGATTCAGCCAAAATGCTCATTGCTGAAGTTTATTCACTGAGCACCACCCCCTGAATTTTGTACACCCAAGATCATGGCAATTATTGGTGTGGAGAAACAGGAACCATTCAATTCACCACCTTTTCAAAAGATGTGGCTGATTTTCATAGCAGTCATTTGCATTTTTTTTTTCCTGTTGTTTCTGTCCAGCTACTTTCTAGGGCAACATTTAACTCATTCTGGAATGCCATTGTGATATTAGCAATCTTATTTTAATCGTATTTTAATCGTATTTCTGCTTCTGCAGAAAGTTTGTGGTGGAATGAACAAAAGAAAAAGGAGTTCTGGAGGGCAAAGTCAGTGGGAGATGCATCACCAAACAACAAAACCTGCTCCACGTGAGTGATTCAGGGGTTTCACTGAACATTGCTTGGAATAAAGGAATGTGGGGAAAAAGGAAATGAACCAAACCCACTCCATTTATGAGGATAAATTCTGAAACACTGCACTTTTCTGACTGTTTGCAGTTGGTTTGTAGGATGATAACCATAAAACTGTGCTGCAGAGATTTGAATATAACATGCCACGTAAATAAAAAGAGTGTATGAGAAACAGGTCTTTAATCTGAGGCAGGAAAATAAAAAGAATGGTTGAACTGTGCTAATTGCCTCTTGCAATGATGGGGATCTGACTCACAGAAGTACCAGACTGACACCAGCCGAAATCACACACACAAAAAGCAAACAGAACATTTGGAAGTAACTTTTGGAAAGGTTAATATTTGCTAAGGAAGGGGAATCATATCCGGGGGGAAGGATGTGCAAACTGCTCTTGGAGCAGAGATAATTCCACTCACGGGTGGGGCCAAGACAGAAATGTGGAGTTTGTACACACTGGGGTGGCTGCTCCAAGCTGGCAATCCCTGGAAGAGGATGCCAGGGATACAGCAGGGACACTGGGAAACTGGATGGAGACTCATGAAAATCACATTTTTATTTCAAAAGAGTGTGTTATGGGAGGCTTGTTTGAAAATGATCAATTCTGCCCAGCTCAAGGGGAAATCACTTTATCAAGCTTGACTTGAGTAAACTCTGTGATTAGAAGAGGTTTTGGTGTTGTAAATATTTTATTAAAAAAAACTTTTTTAGAAAGCTTTTGATAGTAAAACTCAGGAGCTGAGGAAATTAGAAGGTTGGTTTTCCTGAATGTATCAACAAATTTTGAATTAGTGAATTAATTTCTTAAGGAGCTGTTTGTCAGAAAGTTCCAAAATTCATCAACAGCATGTGCTGGGAAAAGGCAGGGGTGTGAAAAACTCCATCCAGAGATGGAAGCTGGACTCCTGCAGCCAGGGGTGGTCTGGACAGAGCTTTTAAAGGAGCTGGGAAAGCTCAGCCTCCCCCAGTATCTTAAAAAGATTTTACTGCGAGGTAGAAGCTAAAAACTGGGCTGTGATAGGTTCAATTCTCTGGGAAAGAGCATGGGAAGCACAGCAGGCACTGCAGGAAAACACCCAGCAGATCGGGGGGCATGGGAAAATATGGATACAGGAAACAATTCCCATTGCCTGTAAGGACAGAAACACCTGGGGCATGGCTGATATCAAACACTTCTCTGCTGCTGCATGCCCCAGAAGGGATCTGGCAGGTCACTGTGTGCCTGTTCACGTTTAGCAGGCCCTTTATTAAAGAGTTGCCACAAAAATGTCATTTAGGCCATGTCTCAGCACTTGAGGTAGGTGGCAAAGGGAAATAAAACACATTTTTAATCCCTGGAGGTGCTATAAAGTGTGATGTTTATAAAAGGTATGGGGATGACACTGGTGCATTTTGAAAAAAAAAGCAAACAAAACAAAACAAACAAAAAAAAAATTCTTTATCATGAAGAAGTTCACAGGACTTGAGGAGGAGAATGTAAGGAACCCAGAAGTTAGGCTGGGGTGGAAACTGCTGAAGCAGAATTCTGCACAGAGGAGCAGTGGGTGAGACTGCAGTCTGTGATCCCCAGCCATGGGGAGAAGAGGGTTCCTCCCTGCAGGGGAAAACTCCATTTTCCCTCCTTCCTTTGGGCAACTCCCAAGGGATGTGCCCAGAGGAAACTCACCTCAGTCCAAACTTTACTGCATCACTTTCAGCCTCTTCGTTTCCTGGGCAGGCTGTGCCTGCACACTCCCAGACATACATTTAATGTATAGATCTGCAGTGCTCTGCCCGCTCCCACCCCTCTCTGGGGTTACCAGAGAACCTGAGCTCCTGCAGGTGCAGCTGTGGGTCATTTTTGGGGCCATCTCAAATGCATTATGTCCCTGCAGGGAGTGTGTGGCAGAAAGCTCTGTCCGGGGTAATGCGGAGAGAGGAGTCACTTCAACAGCTGTGCTTTATACAGACAAGGAGTCAGGGTAGCAATGCATAGGAAAAGCTTTTGGTTTTGTTTATTTGATAATAAAGAAAAAAAAAAAGGATTCTTGCTTTGAGGCAGGTCATTGTTAGAGGAAAAGCATTTTGTCTGAATGAGGGCAATTAAGGCTGAGACACACCTGAAGGACATTTGCTAATGGGATTGGAAAAGTGATTGGTGCTGCCTGGAGCTTGAAATTCAGGTGATCAAAGGCAGGAGCTCTGGGTGGGGTGAGGCTGATGCTGCTCACCTGGGGGAGTGATGGCTGAGGAGCAGCAGCTGAATTTCCTGCAGTGAAATCACCCTGGGTGCCCCTGAAGGAATTCTGTGTGCTTCCACCACATCAGAGAGGGATCCTGGAGAGCCACCACCACTCCTCCTCCTCCTCCTGCTGCTTCTGAGCATCTTCTGCAGCTCCAAGTAGGTGTGATGCAACTTTTTGATGGTTTTGGTGCCTTGGACAGAGTCCACGGTGTTGTTTGGCTCAGTTTTGGCAGATTTGGGTCAAACCTGTTTGGTTAATAATGAGGAGAGGTTTGAGGCTTGGTGTGGCTCTGAATTGATCTGAGCTTTGGGGTGAGTTGGACCCAGTGTCTCCTTTTTTTTGTGGCACATGACAACCAAAAGGCTTTAAATCCAGGTTTTATAGTAATGAAACTGGAAAGTGTTTTCAATAGAGAAAATTCACAGTGATTGTGGAAGGTGAAAATGATTCTTGTGTCTTTGAGAGCTGCTCCTTGTGTTTAGGCTTGGTTGTGGCTGTTGGAGCTGAACCATTTTCTGTGCAGTGTTGGAGAGACTTTTTAGAAGTTTTATTTCAATTTCCATGTTAATGTCTGGCTTTTCTGTTCTTCACCACCACCCCTTGCCCCAGCACAGTTGGCTGGCTGCTCACTGGTGCTTTCCAGAGGTTTCTCTGTGATGTGTTTCTTTAAAAGTTCGTGTATTCTTTATGGACATAATTTTGTCAATTAAGAAACTGAAATATCAATGACTTTTTGGCTGAATCTAGTGCAGAGATACGGCAGCTGTTCCTGTAATTCATGGCAATGCAAAACCAGTGGTATAAATGAAACACAGAGAGCTTTGGGTATGAACTGAAGACCCAGGGAAAAGGGGTCTCTGTAGCAAAATCAGGATTGAATTGGAAAAAAAAAAAAAGAAAAATCTGCTATTCTAGACTTCTTTTCTCATTTTTTTCTGCAGTAAACTGCCTAAATGTCAATGCGTATGGTAATGTACATCTAATCTGTTTTTTCTAAATAGTACAAAAGGGATATGTAATGATGAGTCAAATATCAGCATGAATTTATGTAGTTTCTTATGGCTTTGGAATTTGTATGTATCAGCACTAGTTCCTACTAATTGTTTAATGGGAAAATACATTTATTTCAAGTGACTGCTGAAAAACCATGTGAAATCCTGGGGTGTTTTTTTGGGTTTTTTTGGGGTTTTTTTTTGCCAATTACAAGTAGCTGTGTGTGCTTATGGTGCAAGATAATAATGGCAGTACCAGAATAAAGAGACTGTTCTGGAAATGATCAACCTGTAAAACTTTTGGGTGCGCTCAAGGGGAATAACCCGAGTCCCTTAAATTGTGTGTGGGATGTCAAGAATTCCTGTTGTTGAATTTTGGCTGGGGAAGGGGGCACAGGGCTGTGCTGCTGGAATTTGGAAAGGTTTTGGCCTTGTAATCTTCTAGTGACAAGTCAGATTAAAACATGAACTTGAAAAATTTCAGCTTTTTTTCCTGTGGCAGTTTCCTGAAAGTGGGGTCAGCTTCTATAGGCTGTGGCAGGAGATGTACCTGGGCTGCTGCAGCAGGGTAAATCCAGAAAGTATGGGGTATTTGCATCATTTTGACTGATTTTTTTCATGGTACTGTGCTGGGGTGGTTGGACTCTGTTTTGTTCCCTTAAATCAAAGATGGGGAAGGCCTGTGGTAGAGCTTGTACAGAGGCACATGCCTGGGGTGGGAAAGAGCTGGGCAATTACTGCACTACACAGGACTCGACAGAAAACTTCTCATTTGCAGCAGCTGGGGATGTGGAAATAATTAAAAAAAAGTGTTTTCTGTACCTGAATAATTTTCTGTGTGTACGAGTGGAGCTCACCGAGATTCTTGCTGCTGTTTGTGTATGCTGTGACCCAACTTATTTATCACTGGCAGTAAAATGTTAGTCATTCTCAGAAGTACCCTGAACCAAATATGCCAGCTAAACTGCTGAGAGTGGGGGAAGGAAAAAAAAAAAAAACACCCCAAAAAACCCCACAACAGAAAAGTAAAGAAAAAACCTCTTTGCAACCTGATCTGGCTGTTAGGGGAGACAATTATTAAAGTTCTTCACTTGCAAATTTTCCATTTGTGTTAAGCTGCTTCCCACAGTCTCTCACTGTCACATTCATTCAGAAGCCAGAATGGCATTGATAGAGTTGAGCATTTTGGCTCGTTCCCCCCAGTTCTGCCTGGAGACTGGACGTACAGGATGTAACAGAAATCATCCCCCAAAATTCTGCCCTCCCGCTTGTCTGTCCGTTTTGTACTTGAAAGCACTTCTTAGGCCCTCCTCCTCTTCCTTTTGTCCTAATTCGAATATGCTTTGAAAACAAAACAAAACACTTGAAATGGCAATTTTGGAGCTTCCCCCCCCTCGCAAAGCTCTTCCTCTTTCAGATGATTAATAAAAGAAATAAAAACCAGCTCAAAAATGCTGGTTTGAAGCTGCCCTCACTCGTCCAGAGATGCTCTGTGGGCTGGAGGTAGTCTGGGAGAGCTGGGGTGTTCAGCCTCTTTAAAGGGAAAATGGATTAGATTCAAGGAGCTGCTGGAAAATCATGTGAAAGCCTCATTTCTCCTTAGTTTTGCCAAACAGCAGTAGTGGTGTCTGCTTGTGGTGGAAGATAATGGTGGCAGAACAAAGGGATTGTTCCAGAACAGATCAACTGCTGGAGTTGAGAACTCAGCTATGGAGAAGAGAAGAATCCAGGGAGAGCTCAGAGCTCCTTACAGTGTTTGTGAGGCTCCAGGAGAGCTGGAGAGGGGCTGGGGACAAGGGATGGAGGGACAGGAGCCAGGGAATGGCTCCCACTGCCAGAGGGCAGGGATGGGTCGGAGGTTGGGAATTGGGAATTCCTGGCTGGGCTGGAATTCCCAGAGCAGCTGTGGCTGCCCCTGGATCCCTGGCAGTGCCCAAAGCCAGGCTGGAGCAATTTGGGACACTGGGAGGTGTCCCTGCCATGGCAGGGGTGGGATGGGATGAGTTTGAAGGCCCAGCACAAATCCAGCTGTGCTCTCTAAACCAATGCAGAGTGAGGCTCTATAACTTTCCTGGACTAATCAGTTTTGTTTGCAGCTGGTTACCATCCTGCTCTGGAATATCCACGTCAGGTTAAAGAGAGCACTGTGCCTGTTGTAGGTGTTTTAGTTTAGTTTAGAATTACCTCTACTATTCCAGCAAGGACAAGGAAACTCACTCCCACTCCCCTTTGCCTCACATCCTCCTCCCTGCCATGATTTCCTCAGTGTTGCCCCTTCTCTGATGGAGAGGTATTTGCAGCAATGATATCAGTTTTCAAAAAGAAACTTGATAAAAAGTGCTCACCTTTTTATTATTTTTTTATTTTTAATTTTTTTTTTTATTTTTATTTTTCCTCCTAACAAAACTGTCACTGAAGCTGGTAACCACGTTGAGCAGGGATGATTAGAGATGTGTGACAAATTTACAGCAAAACTGGGAATGTTTTTCTTTTCATCAGCTCTATGAGAACCGAGGAGGGGGAAACATATTTTCCTCTCCCTTTCTGCCTGACAGAATACTTGAAAATCTAAGATAGGGGAGTATAACTTTTGAATAATGTTTCTGGTAAAGCATCAGCCAATATTTTAATAGAGAAAATAGATTCTGGATGGCAATCAGTGGCTATCAACATCATTAATCAACAGGGATGGGATATCTTGGCTCATCATAACAAAAAGTAGGAAAAAAGTTGCTCTTGGCTTTGCAGCAGTTAATAAGGCAAAATTTTTTTTAATAAAGGATAAAATGTGTTTGTCCCATAACAGTCATATTTAAAATACTTATGAAACATACAGTGGTGTCTACATTTTACTTCTGTACTTCTTGTGCCCACAAAAATGATGTAAAAATATAAATATAAGAGCCTATGCTCCCATGAGAGGGACTAAATCACTAAGTGCTTCAACAAAATAAAGAACTTCAAGGTGTTTCTTTGCTGATTTAATAACTATCCAGCAGTCTTTCTTATTCTCTAGTTTCTAATAGAATACAGAATTTCTTTTTTTTAGGTCAAGGCTAAAAAAAGTATTTTTAATAGTTTGTTTTTTTTTTTTTTATGGCATGGACTCTGTCTCAACATATTACATATTTTAGATGAATATTCTTAGAAACTGGTTTAAAACAGGTAAAATTATATCTCATAGGTTGCACACAAAATCCTGAACAGAGTTCATGAAATGCTGCTTCTCCCTAGCAGAGGTACATCCTCTATGGGGATGGGATTATCAGCAGCAGAATGGAAAAAGATTAGGGGTAAAAGCATGTGGAGGCCTCAATCTAATGCAAGTTAATATTAAAATTATGTCTGGAAGTCATTTAAATCCCCCCGTAATGGCTAAGTAGAGGGAAAGCAACAGTATTTAAGTGTTAAAGGAGAATATTGGCCTGTTGGTTGTTGGGTGCAGGGAATGTAAAGGTGTTGGACAACTTTGGGGAAATGTAACACACACCTCCATGATCTTAGATCCTTGTTAAATACCAGCCCTTCCCTGGACTCCCAGTACTTTAGTTGTGCTCCAGGAAAGGCTTATCAAGAGAAAAGCAGTGTTGTGAGGAAGGGGGTTTTGAGGTGATGGATGTCCCAGTTGACACTCTCATCCAGAAGTGAATTGCTTTTTTTTCATACTCAAGATTTTATTGAAAAATATCTCAGGTATTACAGTGGCGCTTTAAGTTAAAATCAGGTCCTGGATGTGCCAAAGGATAAAGATGGTCTGTGTAACTTATAACAGTAAAAACATGTAAATTCTATTTAATAAATTGCCAATTTTTTACATTTTGGGGGAAAACACTGTGAATTAAAGCATTGTGCCAGTGTTTTGGTTTAAACCTGGATTTTTGACTGTTTTCAGAAGATTAACAGCAAAATTTGTGTGTTTTTTTCTGTGAATCTCTTAAGTGTTGATCATCCTGTGTCAGCAGGAGCATTATGATGATAAATTTAAGTTTCCATTTGAACTGAGGTGTGTTTAATCACAGATACTACACAGTTTTACCCATGTAGGTTTATGTAGGTAAAGGAAATGACACACATACGGGGAGGTAACAAAAGGAAAGGAAAATAAAGGAAGAAGGAGTTTGTGATGCACTGCATCACCATTTTGATGGCTTGGGGAAGGGAAAGGGGCTTTGGTTTTCATCTTCATGGAGGAATTGAAGAGATCCTTGCCCCACACTAAAATGCCACATCAATAATCCTCCAGCGATGTTGGGGTGTGGGATTATTTTTGACTCTGTTTCCCATCCTGAAAACCAGGGTAGTGTTCCTCATCTGTCTTGCAAGGATGTTGTATTTACCAGGGAATGCATGCAGAATGATTTCTGAAAGATGCTCTAGAGTGCAAAGAATTATGGCATTGTTTTTATTCATGACTTGAGCTGGGTTTTAGTTAGTTGCACGCCTTTGTATGCCGCGTGTTGGGTTTTTACAGCAACGCCTGTGTTCTCTGGGCACCTAAGCAGAGCTTTTCATTTTCAAACTACATCATTCAAATGCTGGATTCGTACCAAATTTGCCTCCTCCACACGTTTGAACCGCATTATTAATAATAATATGGTTGATTGCTGATGCTGTATATTTGTTTTGCAGAGAGCTCGTTGAGAAGCTGGGCGTGTTAATAAGGTACGGTGTGTTTCTCCTGTGTTCTCAGCAAGGCTCCTGCCTGGAGCACGCAACTGGCACTGCCCATATTCTCTTTCCACCACCGCTCCTAGGCAGAGCACGCAGGCGTTTTCAATTCACCAGATCATTCACAAGTTACCTCCAACCCAACCTTGTCATTGCAATTTGTCACACTTACAGTGGATGCTTTTATGTGCTGTATCTCGCCGGAGTCTCATCACGCCAGGCCAGTGCCACAGGGTACGAGACAACAACAAAGATCTCAAGCGTAGTTTAAAAGGTAGCACTATAAAAGAGAGGAAATAATGGCTGCAATTGCTGCTAGATATCCTGTTCCCACAGATCCTGCAGCTTTTCCTTGATTTCAGACCAAAGCTGAGTGGTAGGAAAGATTGCTTCCCCCACTGCCACCCTAAGCCTGATATATCTGGCGCCCTCAGCGTGGAGAAGCCCTGGCATGGTATTTCTGGAGGGAGCACACTGGGCACAGTTTCGTTGGGAGAAATGTTGGAGGAGACCCTCCCTAATCACCTTTTGGCTGACACTCCGTGGGAATAAGGATGGTGTTATGAATGGACCTCCAGTTGTGCAGAGTTCCCAGCTTTGCCGCAGGTTTTTGGGGTGTGCTTGGACAAACCATCAAGGGTTGTTTTATCTCTTGTTGGAAGCAGGGAAGTTATGCTATTCCTTAAAAAAAAAAAAAAAAAAGGTGAGAACAAAATAGGTCTGCTTTTCCTCTGTTCTTCATCTGGAAAGTGCAAGTCATAATTTTCTCATAATCCTTTCCCATCTGGTTTCTAGATACTGGAATTTGTGCCTTAGCATGTTTTCATACAGTCGTGAGCATAATGGATTCTTGGTCTCAGTGATGACCCTCAGGTCATAGCAACTTTATGGTAATTTCTGTCATGAGATGCTTTTGCATCCCTGCCTTCTGCAGGGACTTCAGGACAGTCTGTGCACCACTTCCTCCCCTGGAGTCTCCAGTTTTTATTTCCTTTTGTGGCGCCGGGTAAACTTTTGTTTTCTGTCAGCCTGGGTTAGTTCCGATAATGATTTGGTTACAAATACACCCCTGTGAGTTTTGGCACAAAATGTGTGCAAGCCTTAGCATGGGAGGCTGCAATTCCAAGCCAAGGAACAGCTGCCTTGAGGTTCCCTCTTAAATTTCTCCTTTCAGTCACCAGAACTGTGCTGAAGCTGCTTTCTTCAGGCTGCAATAAATTCCTGTCTCGAGAGAAAGGCAGGATTTGAACTAATGCTGAACTGCATGAGTGGAGAGGATTTTTTGGAAGTGAGAACTTTTGTAGATTGGAGGAGGGTGGTTGCCCTCAGGAGCAGCATTTCCAAAGCCACCAGCAGGGATATGGTGCTCCAGCTGACCAGTCAGTGAAGGAAAGTGCAGGAGGAACCAGTTCATCAGAGATGTCCTGCTGTTTTATGATGTTTAAAGCCAGTTTGCCACAGATATTGTGAGGAGGATGTGTCCCTCTGCCTCCCCTGTTTTCCATGCACACACTGGTGCTGGTAGAGCTCACTGGGAGAGGAGCAAATCCATGTGTGCACAGGCTTGGTCCTGCTGGGGCACCAGGAATCATAGAATTGGTCAGGTTAAAAATGACCTCTGAGACCATGGAGTCCAACCATCCATGTCCCCAAGTGCCACATCCACAGGGCTTTTTATGCACTCTAGGGACAAGGACTCTAACACTGCCATGGGCATCCTGTTCCAGTGCCTGACCACCCTTGCAGTCAAGAAATTTTTACCATATCCAATCTAAAGCTCCCTTGGCACAATTTGAGGCCATTTCCTCTTGTCCTGTCCCTGTTCCCTGGGAGCAGAGCCAGAGCTCACCTGGCTGTCCCCTCCTGGCAGGGAATTTTGCAGAGCCAGAAGGTCCCCCCAAGCCTTCTCTTCTCCAGGCTGAGCTCCTTTCCCAGCTCCTGGGGCTCCAGACCCTTCCCCAGCTCTGTTCCTTTCCCTGGACACGCTCCAGTCCCTCAATGTCCTTCTTGTAACAAGGGATGGAGAGCTAAACACAGGATTTGAGTTGCAGCCTTGAAAATCCCAGCATTAAGCTTCACCCCTGGAACTCTCAGCACAGGAACAGACTGTCGGCAGGTGATGGATTTTGGAAACATTTTGGTGTCTCTTTAATTTAATAAGAGTTGTGGGGTTTTTTTTTGTGATCCCAGCGAAGCTGGAGGTGTGGAAGTTCTGCTGTTTGCTTTTTTTCCTTGCAAGAAGGTTTTAATGTCTCATTAAAAAGAGGAGGGGTGGTCCAGGACACCCTGCATTGGGTGTGTTTGTGCTCTGCCTGAAGCTCAGTGAGACCCTCCTTTGCTTCCCCACCCACCTGGCATTTTGTGTGCGTTTCCCTCGCTGCAGACGAGTGTTGCTATAATAAGATTAGGCCTGGACTTCTCATTGTTGCCTCTCGAGTTTCTGTGAACATGTTCTCAGCTCGTAGGCATCTGCTTAAATACGCTTCCTGCAGACAGGCTCTGCTGCCCTCTCCCCTCCTGCAGAATGAAGGGATTGAAAAATCACAGTGCTGCCCGAGTCCTTGGCTTTCCTGGGGAGATGCAGGATCTCATTGCAGATAATATTCAGAAGATACCTTTTTTTTTTTTTTTTTAAATGATTTGGTCGACAATGGACAGGAAGAAAAGGTTAAATAGTAATGAGAAACTGCGCTAATTGCACTTTTGAGGAGTGGTGCTGTAAGTGATTACACGCATGGTTGAAAACCATACGTTGGCTCCACAAATACAGCCTGACCTACCTGTATATTTTCAGTAAGAAGTAATGTCTCCTATTTCTAAGAGAAACTAAAAAAAAAAACCCCTCTCCCTGCTGTTTCTAGCTATATACAAATGATAAAAGCAGAGACATCAAAGTGTGCAGCCTTTCAACTCATGCTCAATTAGAATAAAAGTTTGGTCGCTGTTTTAAACATTTTGGGCTAACTGACTGTGACAGCATCTCAGCTCTGCAAATGGGATGATTTTGGATTGACTTTTGATCTGACTGACAGTTTCTTATACACTTCAGTGTTGGTTTATGGTGAACAAGTCTGCATTTGAATCCACATGTGACTAATTAGAAACTGTTTATGGGCTGCATGTATATGTTCACACAAGGGTTATTTTCAAACTGGAGCCGCGTGATTAATGAAAGAGTTAATTTAACAAGGTGCTTGATGTGGTATTTTTATAGTGTCTGCAACAAAGATGTGAAAAATAAAAAGACAAAAGAGCGTATTTTGCATAAAGAGCAAATTTATATAAATGTTAATATCAGATATGAAAATTGTAACAATGAAAATATCTTCAAAAATAATTTATAATTGTTTGGCTGTTAGAGGAAAACAACAGGTTGAGTTTTAGTCATGATTCAGAGTACTCTTACAGTTTATGGGTATCATAGAAATTTCACTGTCTTTTCACTTTTTACCTTTCTGCATAAAACATGACAGAATATACATTTATGATGATCTCTTCATCTAACTTCATGGGAAAGGCTCCTCACACCTCAAGTGAGGAATCTGCGCTCCCAAATACAGCTGGGGTGTTGGAAAAACCTGCAAAGAGGAGTTCCAAGATGAGCACAGGCATAATAACATTTTCTTGATAAAATAATGCTTCTGAGTCAGGGAAAAGGGAACTGTCAGCGCTCCTTTGTCGGCCTCTCCCAGGCTTAAGAAAGGGTCCTTGACAGTTCCAGCATTGCCTTTAAACATCTTATTGAAATGTAGATTAAGACTGTACATCTTATAATAGTTGGAAAGCCTTTTCATTTTAAGTCTTGTAGAAAAGCAAGTATTAAATAAGTATTAACTTTAGCAGTTATATTTTAGCATTTTTCTCAGGTTGATCCCTGCTAGACCTAATATTTAGATTTATTTAAAGAGGCAGTAGATTACCTGCCAGTACAGCAGTAGAGCATTGTGCACTCCTCTGAGTCTCCATAAAGTAAGATTAGCTGTATCTTTTATTAGTGCCATCATCTCCCCTGGATTTCACAAAGGTGTCCTGTGTGTGGCTGCTGCTATAATCAATGATGCCTCAGTTTTCCTGCTTTAGCATTTTCAAGTGCTTTTACCATCACTTTAATATTAACTTCTTTTAAATAAAATGCTGCTGAAATCTTTTCTATAATTAGGGCTTTTCCAGACTCTCTGTAACTCAGAAATCCTCATTACCCTGCACTTATAATTTAGTGATGTGAACACTAAACTGAAGCACAGTTTAGTGTAAATTGTATTTATCAGTCTGGACTCTGATATGTAGACTGTTTAGCCACTTTCTATGTAAAGTAATGACATTTTAGATCAGTCTGTGGGCTCAGTTTCTAGGTGCTAATTTTGGACTCTTGGACTTGCTGGGAAAAACTCCAGAAAATCCATTTCTGTAGGTATCTGTGTTTTGTTTTGCCTTAGAAAAAGATGTAAATTACCTACAATAATTAATCTTTTGTGGACCTCATGTTTGTAGATGTAAATTTCCACCAGAACCCTAAAACAATGACCAAGGTCACAGGAACCTTGACTTCAAGGTGGTGACTTGGATGTGACAAGCTAGCCATGTTATTATCTTTATTTTTTATATAACCCGTATTTCTTTCATTCATATCTAATTTACATCATGTATGTAATGAACTTGATTTTATTTTTGCAAAGCTTGGCTATCAGAAGGATAAATTCCAGCTGCACAGATGTGATGCAGAGCTAATTGAAAGCTAATAAAGACACAATTTATACACTCTGACCTTTCAGGGTGGGTCCTTGCCTAAATGAGTGCAAGAAATCCTGGGCTGTGCTGGCACTTGGGCAGTTCATACTTGCTGGATACATACAAATAAATATTTGAATACAGACAAGGAAATATCAGCCTGGCTCACCCGAGATGGGGACTGCAGAAGGAAATGATTCATGAATGAAAAGAGACTGAGCAGTGCAGTAACTCCATTCAAAAGAATATTAAAACACTCCCTGGGAATTGCTCAGTCCTGTGGTAGCAGTCCAGACCCCAATGGCCAATTCATAAAATTCTGCAATTGTGTGGAAGATTCTGCTGGGTGCTTTCACGGCCTTTGAAAGTACCAAGGTATTTAAATATTCCAGAAGTCCCTCGTTTTCTTTTCCTTCTGGATGCTTGGAGGGGCTTTAATATGAGCATTTCCCTTGAGTTGGTTATTTGGACTTTGATTCTGTGATTCTGTCAGGAGCAGGAACGGAAGTTTTGCTGGGATTTTTAGTGGCCAAGTTAAATTTCCTCAAAGATGCAAAGACTGGAAGGGATCTGCTTTCCTTTAATTGGTGGAATATCTGTCTCAGGGCTTTGGGTGTGAGCAGTGTTGGTGTAGAAGAAAATTAGGAATTATCTTTATAGAGCAATTCTGGATATGTTTAATACACACCAGACTTATCAACTGAAAATGTTGGTGATCTTTCTGTCTTTTTTTATTCCCTGTGTCTTCTTTCCTTTCTTCTGCAAAACCACAGCTCTCCAAACTGCTTGTGCAAAAATATTGCCAACAAAATATTAATATTTTTTTTATTTCACAGGGGTTTGGTTGGTTTGGATGGGGAGCAAAAATATAACAATAAGATACTGTGGTTTGGCTGAATTTTCTCCTTTTGTGAAAAATAACCTAGAGTGGGATATTTCACTGTTTTAAAGCTGTTCCACAAGCTGCTGGGTCTTTAGAGAACTTTGTCCTGAATAAAGAGCTGCTGCGTCTTTGGAGAACTTTGTCCTGACTAAAAAGCACAGTTATTTGTAATTAATTTAAAATTATAGGAAGAGCATAATCTTGCATGTCCTTAGTCATGTGACTGTGTTCAGCCCTCTGGTAGGGATTTCTAAACCAAAGGATAATGCAGTTTTATGCACAGGAATGAGAGGAATGCTCAGCTCTGCAGTTTGCAGGCATTCATGGTGGAGTTGTTTGGGTTTTTTTCCCCCTTTCAGCCTTGAAATGCACGTTAAACTTTTCATTTAAAATGGTGTAATGCTGGAAAGGCACCAATAAAATCTCAGTGATTATTTATATCTGGATTTATATCCAGTGATATGAGGAAGGACTTTGTCCTCCTCATCACGCTTTGACGTTCAAATCAAACTGAAACAAAGCACACACAGAAATGTTCTAGTTGATGTTGAGCCAAAACCATGAAAAATAATTGAATTTCCCATAGTTTTGATAAAAAAAACACAAACGCTTCCAAGTTCGCTCAAGCAGAGTCCGGAGATTTCCGGCAGTGAGATGTGAGGAATTCCTGAAAAACTTTGGGAATTCAGCAAAGTTGGGACGAATGTGGACTGAGGTTTGTGTTTCATTACAGAATCTAAAGCCAAGCACATTTTGTCATCTCTTCAGTTGTGTAATGAAGTTTGTCCCAGGTCCTCAACAGAGCTGCTCATTTCTGATGGATCCTGATGAGATCTGCTGTGATTATTACATTTTCTTGCAAGTTCTACACTGAACATGGCCAGAAATGCTTTGTGGCAGTTCCTAAAATAGGAAGTTACTCAGCATCATGATTAAGATGCCTATTTTAAGGAAGTTGCTTGATTTTTCTCTTTGGTGAGACAGAACTTTCCAGCTCTTCATCTACCCCGCTGAATTTTGGGAGTTCAGGTTTGTTTTTTGTCTCAAAACAACATGATTTCTTTATATAATTTTGAAGTATTTCTTTCCTGGTGAGGCCAGTGGAGATATTCAAGAAGAAAAGCTCCTCAGTAATAATGATTGGGTGTGAATAAGGATTTTTTTTTTTTTTTGGTAGTCCTTTAACGTTTTGCTGTGAGCTCTTGTGCTCCCTCTACTGACTTTCCACCTGGGAATGAAGAGAACTGCCACAAGAGAGAATTTCCTGACACCATCTCTAGGAAGAATATCTTATTTTAATTAAAAAAAAAAACCCTAAAAACTTATTTTTCAAATTTCCCCTCTATTTCTTGCAGTTTTGGAAACAAAAGAGGGAAAATAAATGGATGTTTGCAGATAAATGAGAAAAGTAGCCTCTTTTTTTTTTCTGATACTGGGGAGAATTCAAAAACAGTGAGGAGATAATACAGAGACAAGAGACTCTAACAATTGAGTTTATGAGATTTGATGGAGAGAGAAAAGATTAGAGGGTAATGTAGAATATAGAAAACATAGAAGCCATTGGAAGAATTCTACATATGTGTCATTTGTTACCTCTGTTCAGTCCCATGAAACTCCAGAAAGTTCTTCAGAGGAAGTTATTGAAATCCATAGTGAAATCTGGGGTTGGAAATCTGTAAATTCTTCACTGCAGCAACAGAAGCCCTTAGAATTCATAAAAAATTAAGACTAAAATAAAGATCTTTTAATTTGTCTTGACTGGAGCTGCTTTCAGTCAGTGAAAATGTTACGTGAAAAAAGGAACTGATTCTACAAAGACAATAGAATCTATTCTGAGTAGAGTTTTGATATTTTCCTTGATGTGGTCTAAAGTCTTGGAAGTTTTTTTGATTTTAAGTCTATTGGAATGAGCCTTGGAGACATTGGAAAGTGGTTTTGGTGCAAAATGTGCATTTCACTTGACTTAAAATTCAGCTTGAGTAATTTGAAGAATAAACCACTTGATCTGCCTGGTTTTTTTGTTTTTTATTTGTTCACCTTCATGGGATTTTGGTGGTTTTTTCCTCTAAATTAGTGTCTGCTGATGAGATGAATTCTGGGAATAACAGCTTGCAGGTGGGGATGGGAAATCCATCCTTGGACTCTTGGTGGTACATTTCATCTGCAGTAGGCTGCAGTTGTGGTGTATTTTTCTGTTAGTTCATTAATCGTGGGAGTTAATTACCTGTGAGACCACATGAGCATCCTCTTTTCTTGGCAGGTCAGCTCGCTGTGACCTGTTGGGTGTGTTTTGTGGGAGCCACGTGGGCTGGGATTCGCCTCCCTGATTTTGGCTGTCTGTACTTTACCACGGATGTCATCTGGGATACCGTTATCATGGGATGGTTTGGGATGGAAAGGACCTTGAGGGTCACCTAGTTCCAGCCCCAAATTAGCCTGCAGAGAGGGATTCTGCCTTCTTAGGTGTGTAAATAAAGAGAATTTTGGCCACCATTATGTGTTTAATGAGGAGCTCCTGCTGCATCCTCTAGTGCTGATGTGCTCCATCCTCATTCCCGTGTCCTGCCACTCAGAGGTCACACAGATCATCTTGTTGGGCACCTGAATCAAGCCCTGCATTTCTTCCTTTTAATTAAATCAGTTATTTCCTAGAGGCACCTTTTGATGTGCATTAACTTTTGATGTGTTTAGGAATGAGAAAGAGAAACCTTGTTAGGTGAAGGAAACATCTCCAGTGTCTGTGAGATGAGCCAGTGAATTCTATGTTTTGGGGTGGTTTTTGCTGTTTTTTCATGTGTAGGTTCTTTATATTTTAGCTCTTTCTGATGATTCATTTTTCCCATTGCTTTAGGGAAATTCTGGCACCCCAGTAACAGGTGTAAATATTTTTATTTCCTAAGGAACCCAAAAAACTGAAGTCATAAAAACTGTATCTGTAAGGCTGACAGTGCCACAAGATGTGCAATTATTGGATTCCTGTCATACTGCGTTAATGTAAATGTTAAAATATCCCTAATGCAGTTTTGGAATAAAATTTTAAAACATATATATATTGCAAATAGAGGTATATGAGGCTTCTGAATGATTTTGACATTATATGGGGAGGATTTAAAAATACTTAGGATGCTCCTGGCAAATCCAAAATATTTTCTCTTCAAAGACTGAAGCTGGGTAATTCAAATGTTAGGTAGAAAAACTGTGAGACACTGAATCTCATCTGTCCTAAATTCTCCAGGTTGATTTTTTCTAATGTGATTATGTCCCAAATCTTTCTCTCCTCTGTCCCTGCCGTGCTGGGGCTGGAGAAAGGAGAAGGAACCACCCTGGGTGATTCTCCTCCTCCAGCCAGAGGTGAAAATTCACTGCAGATGCTGGGCTCAAGTCACGTGCAGTGAGCAGCTCAAAGTGTGAATCTGTCACTCGCTGAACAATTTCTCATACAAAAGTCATCCCAGATTCCTTTTCCCTCTTGCCACTTCTCCCAAAAGCCCTACTGGGAACCTGTGGTAGATTCCAGGTCCCCAAGACTCACAAATGTATGTTTTGACATAATTTTGTCTGATAGAAACAAAGCAAAATTTTCTTAAATCCAAAACACTGGAAGTTTCAGAAGATTCATGTTTAACTGATATATTTAATTTTTAGATTATGATTGCATTAAGATTTATGAATCTACTGCCTGGTTTTGACCTGAACTAGAGTGAGTTGTTAAGACCATAGATATTTTTCCTAAGATTTCTTGCTTTTAATGTGAAACACCAGTAGTAGTAAGCAAACTTGAGATAGGAAGAAAAAAAAAAAAGGAATTTTCATTGAAAAGCAAAAATAAAGTGAGTTTCAGACAACTCATCTGGGGTCCTCTAAGTTATGCACCAACATTTTATTGAAATAGTAACTAAATAGAGAATACCCGAGTTAGTTTTCAGGAGGATCAGGAGTTCTTTATTTTCATCCTTGACCCTTATTTTTATTTGCAGTGTATTTCGGGTTTTGCTTTGTTTGCATCTTGAAAATGGGGCTGATTTTCTTTTATAAGCTGCTGGCTACCTTTGGTTGTTCTTTGGAGCTACTTCAGGTGCAATTTTCTGTCTCTTCCCATGGATGATGGATCCACCTACAGGGAGAGCTGGGAGCTGATTCATCCTTTAGCAGACTTGGGTTTAAGATTTATCTAATTAATAAAAAAATAAAAGAGATCTTCTGCCCAGGGCCTGGAGTTCTTCAGCACAGTTTGTCTTTGCTGTTTTTCTTTGTCTTCTCTTGGTGGGAGAGGTATAAAAAGAAAGGGTAACAAAAATTGGTTAAGATTTGGGTCCACTTTCAGGAATAGGTTGAAATAAATTTCTCTCCATGTTAGATGCTGCAGATGAGATTTTCCTCCACATTGCACTTGGCTTTATATGAATGTAGCTGAGAAACCTCTCAAATTTCCTTTCTCTTGGTAGGATATATTTAATTTTAATTGTCAAATGGTTTGTGATGATCCTGTTTGCTCAGGTAGAGTTAGATTTGTTTTGACTCCTGTATATTTAGTTTTGCTGTATATTTCTCTTGTGTTTTTCAAGTCTTAAAGCAGCAGCCCAGTGATCCATTATTATTAGTCCCTCTGATAATGCCCCTTCTGTCTCATAAATAATAGTGAAAAGTGAGTCATCGATACTTTGCAGCTTCTTAGCTACAAGGTGTCTGTAAGAGAAGTCAGCGCATTGCCTCCAGGGAGCAGATTAAAGGCAAAACCAGTGTGTTTCTGCTTACTTTCTTGGCTCATTGCTTTATGGATATGTGGGATCTAAGAAATAAATGGTGGTCAGAAAAGAACAAACACATTTATTAGAGCAGTTAGAAAAAGACACTGTTTTGCTGTTTGCCAAGGTCCTTCTGAACAGCTACCAAATGACATGGCCTGCACAGAGCTGATTTTGACGAAGCCTCTGGGATGTGTTAAAAAGTAAACCAGAGCAAATCACGTACTGGAAAGCATAACTCAATCAAGGAAAAATGTATGATTAAGGGCGACATGGGCAAGGAAAGCTTTGCCAGAGCTCAGGGTAAATATTTGTATCAGTGTGAAGTGAAAGCTTCACATCGCTGATGTCAAGCAGCTGGAATTTTCATTGTTTATAAACTTTTGTTGTTACAGTTGGATTTTGGCAGAAAAGGTACCAAAGAGGGAACCGTTTCCCAGCAAGAAAGTTTGAGTTTTGATAAAACAGCTTGAGCAGATAGGAATGTAAAGATGCAAAAATTTATGTGTCTTTTTTTAGCATCTCATGTGATCACCAGTTGCCTTGTGATGTGCAGCTGACTCGTCCTGCAGGAGTTTTTTGTGAGCAAAAAACCAAGGCTGACCACCAGCCTCTTCTCAAGAAGGTGACCAGCAACAGTCAAACTGAGATTTAAATACTTGCTTTAATAATTGCAGCTTTACCTTGTTCTGAGTCCAGAATTCATTTATCTTCAGAGAACACTGCCAGTGTGAGTCAAATATTTTAATGAGAGAAATATGACCTGCTTGGGGATTCAACCCAATTTTTGGGTTCTATCCAGGAGCCTTAAGATAAACTAATATGCCTCTTCCCCCCACCCCTTACCCTCAGTGCACTTAAACTGCAGCTATGGGCTTGTGTTGCTATATTTTACACCACCTTTTATGCAGCAAGAATATTTTGAGGATTTTAGAGCTAATCTGTGGGGATATCAATCTGGGGGTAGATTTTTTTTGTTTTGTTTTATTCTACAAGAAGTACAAGGCTGGTTTTGGTTATTGTTCTCTAGGTTGGGTCTGTCCTTGTAACACAGGAGGGAAGTGATTTGTACAGAAGTTGAGTCACTGTGAGTGGATATTTTTAACACTAGAGGTTCTTGTGATTTGGATCTTAATCCCAAAAGTTTGTTATGGGGCTGGTGTTTAGCCTTTTTGAAGGTGAATTTACAAGTGAGAAAAATTGAATCCTCCAAAGAAAAAGAGGGAAACCAAGGTATTTAATAGCCCATTGGGAGAAAAATAATAAAATTAAAAAATAAAAAATGAAAGTTTCTTGGGTACAAACTCCTAGACTGGTGTTTGAATTCCAAAGTAATGAGCTACTGAGCCTTAAAGGAACCTGGGCTGTGCTGGGGAGTTGGATATGTATGTGAAGTGTATGTCTTTTGTTACATATGTGAAGACACTTCAATTTCAAGAGCTTTATATTTTTGTCAGAGTAAACCAGGGGCTACCCCTGCCAGTGAGAAACAGAGCTCTGCAAGAACCTAACAACATTACCCAGCTGCACTAAGAATAGAAATCAAGCCCCTGCTGGTATAATTAAGAAATCTTCACTTCCAGTCCCTGGGCTTTAGAGACCTGGATCACTAACTAATTCCAATTTAGAGAGCTTTTTTGATAAGAGCTTTTGTAAACTAGGAAATAAGCTGAGAATGAAAACTTTTCAGTATGAGTATTTTAGCTGCGCACTCAGCCTGTTCAGTGTTATTTAATGTTTGGTCTGTCCTGGAGGGAAATCAGATATATCAGCATTGAATTGAAGAAATACAGCACACTCATGCTCCTAAGGGTTTTGTACAGAAAAAAAAAAAAAAAAAAAAAAAGGTGGCACTCATCCATGGTCTTGGATCTTACTTTTGGAAAAGAGCAGCAATTTCATTCATAAATGTGGGGCCTGGCCATGCGGCCTCGTGGCAAAGTAACCTCCTGTGAGTCCTGGCTGCTTGGAGCTCTGGGTGATGTAGGGGTAGAAATTCAGGTTGGGCACACATTTTTTTTTAATTTTTTCCTTAATTTAATTTTTTTCTCCTTCTTTTTTTTGTAATGTGAACTTCATGGTTGATTCTGGTCTCATTTGTACTGTGTGGGAGCTGTGGCAGGGAGTTCCTCTGGTTGACAGTGATGGGAAGGATCAACGTCACCTGTTCTTTTATTCTCCAAACAAGATTAAATATATATTTATCAACATATCCTCTCCACAAATGGGAAGCATTTGCCAAGGATGAAAATCACCAAGAGCTTGACTGACCATCATCTACTTTTTTTAATATACAAGTCGTTACTCTTGCTTTGTTTTCATTATAGCTTTTATTCTGCTCATCTCATTCTTGTTTCAGGTTTTATTAATTTCCTTTACTCCTCACCAGTTGGCCACTCCTCCTCCCGCAGTTTCCTTGAAGCAGCAGGCAAATTTGGTGCTACTTCTGTGTGATTCAAACCTCATAACCCACACATTGCAGGAGGTTTAAAGACACTGGTGAGATCACCCACCCACTCATTACTTATTATTATTTTATGTATCATGGTGTAACAGGTCAAATATCTGCCTCGTAAAAGTGTGCACGGAGAAGGAAGTGCTGCGCAGGAGATGGAACAGAATATTCCATTTCCAACACTCCTGTTGGCATCCAGATCTCTCAATCTTTCCCACTTGGCTTTGTCACCTAGGATGAAAGAATGGCAAACCCCTCTGTCATTTGGGAGCTATGTAAATTTTGTACATATTGGACCCATGAAGTGAGATAATAATAGCGTTCATTAAAAATTCTTGCAAGATCGGGAGAGTTTTTAAACTCCTTGTCTGATCTGTCACATATGTTGAGTGGATAAGGGGGTTTTTCACAGAATCACAGAGTGGGTCAGGCTGGGAGGGACCACGGAGGGTCCCTGGTGCCACCTCCCTGCTCCAGCAGGGCCATCCCAGGGCACAGGCACAGGGTTGTGTCCAGATGGTTCTGGAATATCTCCAGTGAGGGAGGCTGCACAGCCTCTCTGGCCTCTGTTCAGAGCTTGGTCACTGCACAGGAAAATTCTTCCTCCTGCGCAGGGCAATTCCTGGGATCAGTCCCTGCCCACTCCTCTGGTGGCACTGCTGGGTCCCCAGAGCAGAGCTGGCCCTGCCCACCCCGCAGACAGGGACAGATGGGATGAGCTCCCCTCTCAGCCATCTCTTCTCCAGGCTGAGCAGCTCTACTTCCCTCAGCAGGGAGATCCTCCATTCCCTTGTGTTAGAAGATCATGGTAACACCTAAGAACCTTTTACAAATTCATGTTTCCCCAGCTTATTCTAAATGAAATCTTCCTTTACTGGCTTGCTCACCTCCTTACCTCCTTCCATGATTTGATATACCGTCCTAGTTTGTGTCTTTCCAAACAATATTCCAGCAGGAATATGAATTTTAGGAATTTCTTTATGGAAGAGAGCTTCCACTTCTCACCAGACCTGCTGTTGCCAGAAGACTGGCAACCAAATGGAGCTCAGTGATTTGATCCAGCTTGGGTGTGCCTGAATGATCAGAAAGGAGCACAATGTGCTCAAAGTACCTGTTTATTCTATTTTTGATTTCTTCTGTCACTTAAGACACAGAGCTCCTGGTATAAAGGGCTCACCTCAGGTGTAGGGGATGAGCAGGAGATTGTGGAGCTGTTCAGTCTGGAAAAGGCTTCTCAGACCCTTCAGTCCAAGCTTTAAGATGAGTGAAGGATTTGCCCAGAAGCTGGAGCCTACCTGTTGATGTTCTGATCCCCTCTGGGTCGGGTGGAGGCGAGTTTTGGCTGTGGCTCTGTCCTGTTTGCCCAGTTGGTGGCATTTCCTCCCCATGGATGGTGTGGGGAGGCTGGCCTTGTACTGCTGCCCTGCCCAGACAAACTCCTGAAGGACAATGTCTGTGCATCCAGATTTTTTTTCAGGAGGGATTTCCATATCCTTCCCCCCCCCCAGGTAATGGGATGTGAGGGACCCCGTGAGCATCAGCATCAGAGCTGGAATTTGTGTCCAGGGCTTTTTTTAAGGTAGAAAATAGAACATTTTCCTTGATGCCTTCAGAGGCTGGCTACTGCTTTTAACAGTTGCAACCCCAGTCATGTATGAAGCTTGATATAATTTTTTTTTTTTGAAGGAGGGCAAGAGTACAATTTAGACAAATATTTATATATATATTTTTTTCCCTGGAATGATGAAACTACTGCACTGCAATCAAGCTGCAATAAAAATGTGAAATACTGTCAGACGATATGAAGCTGGGGCAAATGAAAGCCAGTGATAGAAGTGGAATCCTAAAATAAATTCCAGGAAAAAAAGCAGGCTATCGACTTTCAAAATACAGAAAGTAAACTAACCTTAAAAGTACTGGCACAATGCATTATCTTTGGCTGTGCACAGGTTCAGCTGAAACAGAAACGCGGGTCGCTTGTGCAGTGAAAGTAACTGTTGAAAAAACTAAAATAGAGCTATTAAAAATAAAATAAAATAAAAATCGGGGAGCAGGCAGTGGAGGGAAGCCAGGGCTGGAGTCAGCTTTGCGAAGGGGACTGTAGGTGGAGCTCGGATCTGCGATTCCTCGCCGCGGCTCCACAAGGAAGGAATTGTTTGCCCGTCCCTGCCCGCGGTCCCTCCTTCCCCCTCGGTGTTTTTTGGTGTTTATTTTTCTCGGGTCCCTTCGCGCCGGGGCGGTCCCGCAGCGCTCGCATCCCCCGTGGATGCCCGGCGATTCCCGCGGCATCCTTGGGCTCGGTGGAGCCAAAAAAGCCTTCTGGGGAACACCTAATCCTTGGGCTGCCTCCAAGCACCACAACCTCTCTGCATAACTCACACGGGCCGCTCGGGACACTTGAGGGCTTTAGGTGTGTCTCGCTCTGAAATCAGCCACAGCCAAGCATGAGGCAAATGTGCCCAGACCAAAGAAAATAAATTATGTGGGCTCCAATTTTCAGCAGTTATGAAGTATTAAATTACACATCTGAAGAATTCGCTCCGGGGTTAACCCTTTGGAAGCTGGCGGCTTCTCCTGCGGGGATGGAGCTGCGCCGTGTTTCAAAGGCAGGCGGGTCGTTGATCGCAGAGCTGGAGTGCTAATTGAAATCTGTGTCGTAATTAATTGTTAACACAAAAAATAGAGAGTTGGAACACGTGGAAGAGAGACCTGGTACCTGTACAAAATCCAGGGGGGGAATGGAGATGCAGCTCTGGGTTTTGCCGCTTCTCGGGCACGTTCCAAGAATGTCCTGAGTGCCACCAAACTTTTAAATCAAACTATAAAGTTTTAGCCTCTGTTTTGGAGCCACGAGTGCAACTTCCAACACGACATTAGCAGGCACTCCAGCACAACTAACACGGCCTCTGGAGCTGCCTCTCCATTCAGGTTTTGGGGAAGTGCTGGTGAGCCACTGCCATCCTGCTGAATTTCTTGCTGAAAAGGCATCAACTCTCGGTAAGAGATACAAAAAGTACAGCCTGCCCTTCCTCCCTCAAGTATTTCTGGCTCCCCACAACCATCTGTAACATCAGATAGCTGGTACGTTGTGTTGCTGAAACTTAGAAGTGTGAACCCCACGCTGGAAAAACTAATGGCTAATTTTTTTTTTTTTTTTTACTAGAGGATTTTTAAAGGCATTTTCTTAAACAAATAATTGACCCATGGCAGGGATAGTGATAAACAAATAGACAATTATTCAGAAGGAGGCTTTGGGTTTGTTCCCCCCACTCTTCTCTTACTGCACTAATTAAGGTTTGTGGTCTTCTTGCAAACCAATCTGAAACTGAATTTTGTAACAACCCCAGGAAGCTGCTCTGGCTGTGAGTTCACTGAAGTTGATGCACCCTCGCTGCTGCCTCCTGGCACATTCAGCTTTCCATGGATAAAAATCACTGTTTGTAGCCATCACACATTTTATTTTAATTTTCTTTTTAAATCCTGGAAGGACTTGATCCTTAAAATGGTGAAAAAACAATATTTTGTCGGCATGTAAAGAAAATCTGGGAGATAGCATTTAAATTTCAAAGGTGAGGTGGGATAATTGCTCCTGCTGGTCCCTGCCCTGCCTTGCTGGGGCCATGGGGTGCTGTGTGGTGGCTCTGTCCCAGAAGGGACACACTGTGGGGTTTGTGGATCATGAGGATGTTGGGCTGGCCACGCAGGAGCTGGAAGTGGAGTGAAAGGGACACATAAAAAATTTGGAAGTTGCTTCTCAGAGATCTCAGGGAATAAAAAATTTGGAAGTTGCTTCCGAGGTCTCAGGGAATTCTGTGGCCCCGCTGCCTGTAACCTCTGTGGCAGGATGGAAATGACAATGACCCTGTAAGATTTTGGGCTTGCAAAACGCTGTGTGTATCATTAAACTGCTTTTATGCCTTATGTACCTCTTAGAGATGACATGTTTACGTGGTTCATATTACAGATGAATATCTCTCTGGCCTGAGAGTGTCTTTCCAAACTCCCTTATTTCTCATTTCCCGTCCTCAATGACATAATAGATTTAAAGTGCAAGGTAATTTTCCACCTCTGTATTTTTAGAAAGGTTTTCACTAAAGAATAGACCCAGTGTTTGAGGGGGTGGCAGCTGTAAGCATCAGTAAAAGATGTAAGTTGTAGAAGATAAGGCATGGAGGAGGTATAAATACTATTTCTGTGTATATTGAAAGTGGCTTGAAAAGTGAGGATATGTTTCTTTTATAGTAGTATATTCTCCTTAAAGTCTGCTATAGTAGGGAATGAATCAGGATGTGCATGTGTGTGTAGGGGGTTTCCTTTTTTTTATTTTTTTTTTTAGGGATCACTTATTTTTTGATGTTCCTTTCAGTAGTGTTACAGTTTTCCAAGAGTTTCCAAAAATAACTTAGTAGATTCAGTGTTCTGAGTAATTTTTTTTTTCCCCCTAACTGATATATGGCATTAAAATTCATGTAAAGTGGGAATATTTGAAAGTAAAGAAAGGGAAGTACAGTACTGGAGGGACACCATGAAAAAAGTGAGTCTCTTCTACATGCACAAGCCAACGGGCAGCAAGAAAAAAATAACTGGTTTAATGACTTTATAAGTAGTCTTAAAAGCTTTTTGGCCAGACCTTGGTAGAGCAGTTATCCTATGGCTATTTTTGAGGCACATGGGTTTTCATTAATAACTCTCAGTCCAGTTTCTCCTGTCTTTGGACCACTTTGTAGGAGGCTGCACTACACAACCCCTACACAATCTTTTATTTGTGGGGTATCAAGGAGATTTTGGGTCAGTGTGGGAGCTCTGTCAGAGCTCAGTGCCCAGCCAGGATGGCTGGGGGTGCTGCCCAATGCTGGATTTGTCAGGGGGACACAAATCTTGTGTTATTTCTTTTTGTTCAGCAGTCCAGCATAACTTACATGTCAAAGCCAGGTCCTTGTTTGTACCCCTAAACCCCACCAAATTGGAATTCACCCTTAAAAACCCAGAAAGTGCAGGACTTTTGACTTGTTATACTTTACTGGAGAAAGCTCTGCTTGCGGGGAGCAATCTGTGTAACACTTTTGTAACCCCCTCGTTTTCCACGTGGGGATCAGGTGAGGAGGTCATGGATCTGTTGACATCAGAAATACAACAGTGGAGTGAGTCATTATTGCTTTTAGGATCAAACATGAGACGTTTCTGGAATGTAAGAAAATCAGGGGGTTTTGTCTGCTGAAGAGAAAAGAGGATTTGGGAAGTGTGGAATAGAGCCCTGTGCTGGGGTTTAATGAGGATTAGGACACCAAAGCATTTTGGCACGTTTGGGTCTGCACCAGAACATCACTGGGATGAGGCCAGATGAAAAACCTGCATGTGTAGATTCCCTTCCCAGCATCCCTAGCTGGATGGTGTTTAGGTGGCTGGATTAGTTCCAGCTTTGGGGCAAGCTGGTATTCCCACATTCTGGTGTGAGGACCTGGAACACGTGGTTTTTCTAGCTTATGCATTTAAGAGACTCAGGAGATTTTCTGAAGCTTTCCTGAGCTCCACTTTTGAACCTAATCGAGCTCTTTTGTGGAATTTAGAGTCAAGTGGAAAGTGCAAAAACTGGATTGTGATCAAGGAAATGCAACGAACACTTGAACTGGGAGGTAAGGGGTAAGGTGCCTCCTGTGACTTACAAGATCCAAAACAGCACTGAGGATATTCTCTCTCCTGTTCTAAGAAACCAGATCCAAGTGGTTTCTTTGCTCTGTTCCCTTTGTAAAGTAGCTATGAGGAAAATTACAGATAAGTCTCAGCCAGAAAATCCATCTGGTATGAGAAGAAGGGGCCAAAGAACAGCTCTTTGAACACTCAAGGCTGCCTTCTGTCTTGACTAAACTACCTCCTGCCCAGTGGTGGGGTCTCCCATTCCCTTTGACTCTTCCCATCAGTTTTATTTGGCATGGGGGTAGTGAAGGTGCTGTGGTAAAACCATTCCTCAGATTCTGAAGGATTTAGCACCGTGTTTGTTACCCCTGCAGAGATGTCCTGCCTATTTCTCTCCCCAGGGTTCTCTTGGATCAGGTTGTGTCCAGGATCATTGGAACAAAGTCTGGGGGCCAGGGGACACTCCTTGGAAGATCTGTTCTTTCAGCTGGTGCTTTCGTCCACAGTTGGTTACAAATTTTTTCCCCCCAAAAAATTTAACAGTCAACGTTTGTTCCCAATCTCCAGGCAAAGTTAGGACAGAAGAAAACAGGGGATTTTGGTGAATTTTGTGTTCAAACTGTAAGAAAAAAAACCCAGAAGTTACTTGAAGTGACGAGACTGTTTTGAAACTCTAAAGCTGAAGGGTTTCTTTCTTGCTTGGAAGGAGATAATTTTCAGTTTGTGTGCATTTATTTAAAGACAGGTTCACACATGCCAAGTCTGCATGTCCTTTTTTTCTGAACAAAGCAGGATGGCTGAGCTACTTCCCACCTCTAGCCTGTGGCTTCAGCTGGAATATTGGCAGGGGGTAGGGCAGAGAGAGACCTGATCTCTCCTGGGACATGGTCAGCTCAGGAGTCTCCTGCAGCCTCTCCAGCCCTTCCCCTGCTGCATTGGATGGAGCTCCATGCTTGGAATGACAACAGTTCCAGGTGGCAATGTACAAGTGACTTATTTCCCAAGCCTGCACTCTGCAGTGGCAGTCACCTCTAATTAAATAGTTACAAGAAGTTGCTCTCAGGCAGTTTCAGGGCAGCAAGAAAAAAACTTGCTCAAAGGTAAGATCAGGCACAGCTGCAACAACATCTCCCCTGAGGGCTTCTAATGTGCATGGAGTAGAAGTTGAGGGTTGTGTCTACAGAGGTTTAAACCTCTCTGTTAGCTTTGCTACAACCCAGCTGGGGAGGAGATTATTCCAATTCTTACATGGCAACTAATGCTTGCACAAGTTGTAGTAGGATCATCTCCATGACTTTCCTTCTATCATCTTCTTTCCTCTGCTTTGCAGGGGAAAGGTCTGGCACTGGTGTCACCCAGAAGCTCGTGGTACTTGTTCTCCAAATGGTCTTTTTCCTGTGTGGCTGATGGAATCAAGGGCTGCCAAGGCATTTGAGTATTGGAGACCCCACACCTACACTTGGGGAGGCTGAGAGAGCAGGGTTTGTTCAGCTTGGAAAAGAGAAGCTTTGGGATGAGCTAATTGTGGCCTTTCAGTCTGTGAAAGAGCCAACAAGAAAGATGGAGAGAGATTGTTTATGAGGGCATGGAGTGCCAGGGCACGGGGAATGGCTTCAAAGTGAGAACAGGTTTAGATTTAGAAAAACTCCTCTCTGTGAGGGTGGGGAGGCCCTGGCACGGGGTGCCCAGAGAAGCTGTGGCTGCCTCTGGATCCCTGGAAGTGCCCAAGGCCAGGCTGGACAGGGCTTGGAACAACTTGGGACAGTAGAAGGTGTCCCTGCCATGGCAGCAGTTGGAATGAGATGATGTTTAAGGTCCCTTCCAACCCAAACCATCCTGGGATTCTAGGACACAGGTGATGCCAGCTATAGGAAATGCAGCTGCAATGCTGGCCTCAATCTGAGCATGTCCACCTATAACTGTGAGTAGAATCGTAGAATCCCAGAATGGTTTGGGTTAGAAGGGAGCTTAAATAAGATTTATTTTGTTTCAAACCCTCTGCTGCAGGCAGGGACACCATCCACTACACCAGGCCCTGAACTGCTCTAGTGTTGAGACAACACAACCTTTCTTGGACACCTCTTTTGGCACCTCAGCCAGGAGGAGGAACTTGTGTTTCTGATAAGAGGAGAGACACCAGGTGACCTGTATTGAGTGCTGCAGCTGAGAAGGGGCGTGGGTGTTTAAGCACAGTGTGACACCGATGTTTTGCTCAGCAGAGGGGCGCACAGAGCTCCAGCAGCTCCTTCTTGGGCACAGACCTGGCTCCAGGCAGGGCCCCAGCTCCGGGAAGGCGCTGGCGTGTCCTGCAGCTGTGGCTGCGCAAACTGCCCAGCCCGCCCAGCTCCACACTCTCCTTCCTTCTGTGACAGCTCTGCTCAGCCCCTGCAGCGACAGCAGGTCCTGCTTTGAAACCATTTCAGAGCCACAGATGACACGGGGAATCAGGCAGCTGACATTTGCAGGGAGCTTGGAATGATTCACTGTTCTCCAAGATGCGCTGCTTGGGGAGACCCCTGCTGCTGTTGCTGTTCGTGCTGAGGACTTGTTTTATGTTTTTTTTTCTCTCCTAGATGCTATGGAATATTGTATTGTATTTTGGCAGATTGATTATATCTTGAAAAATATCCCCTTGGCCTTTTTGGTGAGGCTGCAGTGGTGCTCTTGGTGTGAAAGCATGCCTGGCATTTGGGCAGAGGCTGTTGTTTGGCATTTGGGCAGAGGCTGTTGTTTGGCATTTGGGCAGTGGTTGTTTTGTTAACTCTGTGCTAACACAGGAGCAATGTGAAGGCAGGAGAGTCCAAAGGAGACAGGGGATTTAGGAGCCAGAGTGAGCCACGGATAAAAATCTTTCCTTGCACAGTTCCTGTGGTTGTCCTTTCATGTCCCTGGCCCATGGCATATCCCTGTGGGGTCCTGGGCCCAGGGACAGAAGGGACAGCTTCCTTTCCTTACCCTCTCTGGCCTCATGGCAGAGGCAGCAGTGATGCTGGGCCGTGCTGCACAGGAGGTGTCAGATGGAGAGTCTGACCAGATGAAAGAGGCACAGGACTGTTCGTTGTGCATTTCCACATTTATTTATTGTCTTTTATGAATGAGAGGTGGAGCTGGTGTCGGAGGATGAGGCTCTGGAGAGGTTGTTAGACCCATGTAAAGGATGGGGACCTGGGTAAAAGGTTTGCTGCGTGCAAACAAAACCCATGTCCTTGCACTCTCTGGGAAGTATCAATAGCTGCTCTCTCTCTCTCTCTTCTGAGTTATTTTAATTAAGCTAATTAGCAGTTAACTTCATTTTGGGTGCTGTGCATTCCCTTTTCATGCCCATGGATCTCACCAGGCACACATCAAAGGCAGTGAAGGTGATGTTACTCTAAGGCTCTGAACTGTCTTAACAATGCCAAGGAGACAATTTTACTCAGTAAATGCTTCTTTTCCACCTCCTCAGAAATCCAGAGGATTCCACAACAAACATACTACGACAATGGATAACCGAGGTCGTGCCACAAGAACCTAAGTGCTATGAAATACCAATAAATAAGTTGAGAAAGCAAGAGCTGATGTGGTAATCACTGGGAAGTATCTACAGATTGCAATCCATGGGGTTGTTTTTCATTACTTTGGTGTCTTTCATAGCATTGCCCTTCCATGGTTTATTTCAGGGAAAATGATTTTATTGACATTGGACTGGGATCATTGCCTATTTTGAGAAGGGACTGGGGACAGGATCAGAGGTGGGAATTCCTTACACTAAATCTCATCCTGTGAGTTCTTTGCACAAGTGAAACAAGGCATGAATGAAAAATACTTTTTTTTGTTCTATGTTATTTTAGTTTTGCGTTGCTGGGGTTTTTGTTTGGAGTTTTTAATAGAAGGAACATCAGTTATGATTAAGAAAAAATCAGACTTTAATGTCTGTATCACTGAAATGAAGGTATATAAGGAAGTAGAGAATCTTGAGAAGCCACATAGAGCTGCTCCACCCAGATGCAGGGCTTTGCTTGTCACAAGCTCTGTGTAAGAAGATCTTGAAACTTTCCACAGTTCTGGAAATCGCTGTCCTGCCTGCAGCCCATGGCTCTCCTGGGACAGAGGCCCCTGCACATTCCCTCAGGAATCTCCATGACTGCTGGAGTGGCCCTTTTCTAGTTGCAAACCACACTGGGTTTAAAAGCAAAACTTGTACTGTATCAGGTTTTTAAGAACAGGGCTCATTTAAAAAAAGACAGAGTTTCTTTAAGGTTTCTTTAACCCCATTAACACAGCTGTTAAGAACATAACCACCAGACTGTGTTTATTTTTTGTGGGAATTCTTGGCAATCACTCAGGGGATGCTATTTCCCCCACTTATTTGCTTCTCCCTCCACTAGAGGCAGAAATTCAGCTTTTGCTCTGTTGGAGAGTCGGAGAGCTGCCATCAGGGCTCTGTGCCCAAGTCATAGGAGAGCAAAAACTCTCTGGTTGCTTGGTGATAAGATGCCCAAAACAGATGTTCCTGAACCTCTCATAGGCTGTTTCCTCTGGCTGAATGGACAGGTTTGGTTTTTAGGGTCTGAGGACTGAGATGCCTGATGGATTTGGCCAATTATTGCATCATATACAGTTATCAGAAAATTATTTGGGTTGGAAGGACCTCAAAGCCCATCCAGTTCCCACCCCTGCCGTGGGCAGGAACACCTTCCACTGTCCCAGGTTGCTCCAAGCTCCATCCAGTCTGGCCTTGGGCACTTCCAAGGATCCAGGGGCAGCCACAGCTTCTCTGGACAAGGCATCACCACCCTCACAGGGAAGAATTTCTTCTTAATATCTAATTTAGATCTCCTTTATATATGTGTCCTCCTCTTAAGCTGTGACAGAAAATATTTGTCTAAACAGTAATGTGGCCTTCTCTCCTCACTTTCCTGTTAAGTCAAATGAGAGTTTGTTGGGTCTTTTGCTGAATTTCTGGCAGGTGCTCACATGAATCTCAACAGACTGAAAGCCATGTGTAAAACCCTTCCATCTGGCTCTGGGGGTAAAACAGGACATGCCCAGAGAGGAAAAAATAAAAAAAAAAACCTCTTAATCAATAAAAATCCTTCTAGTGATTTTTCTATATCTAGAAGTTAATTTTCAAAATGTCTTAGTACTCTCCTTCACCTTGACAACCTCATCTTTCACTGGTTTTGACTTTAGTCACTGTACAAGCCAGAATTGAAAGCAAAATCATTTAATCAGTTTCCCCCTCTTTTTAAAAAAGTCTTGTATACTGGGTAGACAGTAACACTGTCTTGTAAATTTATTTTTTCTATCAAAATTATTCTTGGGGTTTTTAACATGGAAAATGACCATATTTTTGAAATTTAATGCACAGTGTTTGTTTAGTAAGCAAAAAGAGCCTAATCTCAAGATGGATCATTGAAAAATAAACATTAAAAATATTGAATACTCTTAAATTTTCAGCACCTGAGGACAGTTTGTTAAGATTTTGGCTGAATGATTTTGGCTAAAGACCATTATTTCCTGTTAATATTTCTGACATCAAAGAGGGTGAAACAAGCCCAACCTTTTAAAATATGATAGAAATATTTTTACTATGATTATTTAAGGTCAATTCTTAGAGCAAGTGTGGTAGGGAAATGAGCTTAATCATCAGATTAAGTAAACCTAATCTTCAGATCACAACTTAATGCCACTAAAGATGAAATTATTTTATATATTCTTGAGACTGTGAATAGTTAGAATGTTGTCCCCTGCTTGGAGAAGGAACAGTGCTCTGCAAAAGGTGGGTTCTGCACTGTTTCCTCTTCCTAATCAGGTGTTGGGGATGTTTTGCAGCTTGTGCTGCTTCTTTCATTCCCAGTGTGGGTTTAGGGCTGCTGTGCAAGTTTAGGCTCAATTATCTATGGCAGTTCAGCAGTTTGACCTTAGGAAATGAAAGACTTTTAACCTCAGAGACACAGTGATGAATTAATGGTGCTGTTATCACTTAAAATGGCACAGCTGCACGGGAAGTGGGTTGTCCGTGGGCCGCTGTGTCCTGCAGAGGTGGTGGCACCTGGAATTGCAGCTCAAGGAGCAATCTTGAGAGGAACTGTCTGAGATGTTCAAAAGGACCAGTCAGTTAGTTCACTCCTTCCCTGTGGGTCAGGAGGAAGATGATAAAATCACTGCTGTTTACAGCTGATGGTCTTGCACTGAATAAAATTATTTTAAGCATCCAGCCACGCCTTCACCCACACGGTTGGTGTTGGGATCTCCAACTCTGCGTTATTCCGACACCTTGAACCTGTGATTTATAGGAATAATGAAAGCACTTTTCATTTTTTTTAAGCCTGATACCTCTGAATCCTGCACGTGCATCCCATGCTGTTCTTCCCTCCTTCTGATATTCCTCCTACAATCTTGCCTCGTCTTCCGCTCGCTGTTTTGTTAGCAATGGCTCGCATTTTATGTCCACGCGGTTCTGGCGTTCCCTTACCATATGGTCATCCTGATGTTGCCATTTGCCTCAATCATCCTTTTTGTAGCTGCTTGAACATCTTAATTGATCTCCTGAGCTACGTTAAAGATTTATAACAGGCGTCGGTGTAATTCATTTCGCGGGCACGTAACCGCGCCTTTCCGTCTGATTGGATGTCCACACCTCTCCCTCCTAAAAATGCACAAAAAGCTTGGCCTTCTGTCTCTGTGGTAAAATAATGGACGTCTTGAAGGATATTAGAAACCTTGTACCACTCTACTTCAGCCAAAAGGATAAGCTGTGGCCCCTCAGTTGGTGCTAATAAGGTGTTCTCTGCTCTCTCTTAAACAATGCCTCAAACTGGAGAACTTTCCCTTTCTCCACTAGTAGCAGAGATGATAAAACTTCTTTTTTTTTTTTTGAGTAAGATTCAAAGCCATGTGTTGATAATATTGTTAAGCTGAAATGCACATATCAGAGTGGTGATGGTGCCAGGAACTGCTTTTGGCCAGGCCTGTGTTTCTTGGTATATGCGGCAGAGGCATGTGCAATTAATGATGTTGGCAAAAGGAGCACTGTAGGAAGAGCACACGAAATGAGAGGTTTGATGGTTTCTGCAAAGTACTGTGCCCATCTTTTCATGCAGAAAATGAGTAAACCATTACTCCACATATGATTGGAGCAGAACAGAGCACTTTTTGATGGGGTTTGTCAGAGAGCATTCAGAAGAAGCTGTATATTAGAAGATAAATTTCATCACCCAGTTAAGAAAATATGTCTAAGGGTAGATAGGGAAAAGATAGGGCATGTCCTTTGTGCCATTAGAGGGGTGTAATTTTAACTATAAATGAGAGCCAAGTCTGTCTGATGAAGAATTTTCATCAGGATATCCAGCTATGGTGTAATTGTTGAAAATTGTCTTTTTGTCTAGATGCTTTTCTCAAGAGTCGGAGCCTTTGTGACTTCCTTTCTTACCTGTGCCACTGCAAGTGGGCTAAAACCTTTATTTTTCTTCAGCTTTAGTTTTGATTAGAAGGTGTCAATCTGGTACCAGATTTTGGACTGGTTTGGTAGAACATCTGTGTAACAGTTCCTGGTCAGATTTTACTGTGCCAAACACTGAGCAAAGCAAGTTGGGTGAAGAATTTGTATTGCAAAAATTTTTTAGGAAAATTTTTAGTGGATGTGTGCAACGCATTTACTTCACTATTCCTTTGCTAAGAGTCTCTTACTCCCTTCTCTTTGGAGTAGTAATGTATTTGAACATTACTTTGTGTCCATGCAGGTAGTTGGTATTTGTTCAAGTTGCCTTTTTTTTCCTGGTCTGTGATATCACCAGCTGAAGATTCCTAGCAGTAGTTTCTTTCTCATTGCTGGTATCTGTTCTAGGCCAGACTACTTCTGATCTCACATGTCTTGTATTTCTGTTTGGAAACTGAGGTGCCTTTAGTGGGAAAATCAAAGTACTCTAAAACTTAGTGTGATGTATAAAATTGGGATGAAGCACAATCCTGTGCTTCAATTCTATCCTGTGTAAAAGGAAATAAAAACTCTAGACATCAAAGGAATAATGTTAAAATATTAAGTTAGACTTGGTTGTAAAGTCAGACACTATTAATTAATCTTCCTTACATATTTCAATAATCTTAAAAGCTGTATAAAGTTGGATATTTTTAATTTTTTTTTTCCCTAAGAAATGGATTGAGCCTTTGGTCTTCCTCCTGTGGCATGGTTGCAGTGAACCTTCCAAGGCTGGAAGAATCTCTTTTTCTGAGCAGTAGAGAGTAACTTTTGGTCTATCTTTGAGATAGTCATTGCTCTTTTTCTCCACTTTGATATACTTTAACTTTTAGACATTTGTGGAGTTTAAAAGCAAAAGTGGCATGATCTGATAAAATCATTTAATAAGAGCAGATCTTTCTTAATTGTATGACAGCCAAGGTATTACCTCTGATTCTTCAGTTCTGTTCCTCCTCATCTCCCCAAAACATTTGCTCTCCAAATAACTTTCTATGGCGTGTGGCTGTTCCTCTGGGGACAGAAACAGTGAATTTATTGTCTGGGTAGTTATATAGGAAAGGTCCAGCTTTGATCCAAGAAAGGTGTTTCATAGCTGACCAAAGTCTTTATAAATATTCTACTTGGAAATTCTGCAGAAAATTTTTCCCTGTTTTTGTTTCAAATAAACCTCATGAAGTAAATATGGAAAAAAAAAAACAACACCAAAAAAAACCCAACAAAAAAACCCCCAAAACCACCCAAACTCAAAGAGTGTAAGTAAAATAATGGAAGAAAACAAGCAATAAATGTGTGTGCTCACCTTGGTAGTAAAGTTTGATGATGTGTTGTCCGTCACTTCTGCCTCCTCCAAGGAAGCTGCCTGTGGGACTGGCAGCTGAACAGGGATCCTTGGAAGCAGAGTGAGCCCTTGCACCAGGGCTGTGTGTGTGCATAGTGCTGGAACAGCTGGTTTGGATTTTAAAAATTCTGGTTTTATTAGAACACTGACTCTTGTTTATCGTTATTGATTTTATTGGGTTATTATTGACTGACTGCACCCCATGGGCCTATTAGTGAAGTGCTAGTAAAGCATTAAAGGAAGACTTGGGCTTTTCTGTGCTTTGTACTTACAACATTTGCTTTTATCGTGACTTTTAGCTGGCTGCCTAGCTACAAACATGGGCAGCCTCACCCACCAGAGACTGAAAGGAGGACAAGAAAGCAAAGAATTTTCTATTTTTTCAGTCTTTAGAAGAACAAAACAAAGTTTTGAGGTTATTTACTGTTTGGTTTGATTAATTCTCAGGGAAATGTTTACGTCTTTCTGGTCTCCCTAAGACTTCTGGCTAAGATTAGAAATAGAACAAACTCATCATTCTTACTCAAAAAATAAAAGTTATTGCAGACTCTTTTTTTATTATATGCTATTTGATCATTCTGGGTGGAAAGGGAAATTTATTTCCTTATTAATATGAATCAAATGATACATGATATTCAGTTTAAACCAGATCAGAGTTGGGTGAACTGGTTGTATATCAAAATCTGGAGGCCATCCTAATGAAATTTTAGGAATCATTGACTCTATCCTAAAACAGTGTGGTTTCTCTTAGTACTGTAATCTCTGGATGCTCCCACTGATCCAATAATCTTTTGCCTGTCCCTTTAGTATTATTCTTCTCTTCCCTGCTCCATAAAAGCATAGTAATCTCTTTTTTCCAGTATACCCCAGTTCAGGGTTATGGGCTTACTGAGCTGTAGCAGCATCAGGGGAAGAAGCTGAGCAAATATTTGTGAAGATCCCATTCCAGGAAGTGTCCAAGGCCAGGCTGGATGGGGTTTGGAGCACCCTGGGATAGTGGAAGGTGTCCCTGCCTATGGCAGGGGGTGGGATGAGGTGAGCCTTGATGTTCCTTCCAACCAAAACCATTCCATGATCATGTGATTTACAAAATACTGGAATAATCAACCTCATGAATTTATGAGGGGACAATTTTCACCATAATATTGCCTCATGAAACTAAGAATTTCAGGAACAGCTTGCATTTGGGTGAGGAGAAAATGAGGGGATAGTAGAAGAGAAACACAGGAGTACTGAAGAAAGGAAACTGCAGAGGCCACAGGGAAGTGGTAGAAGTGTCCTGGCATTTAAGCACAATGGATGCCACATGGAAGAAAGAATTTGTGTTCCCAAAACTGTTTGCATTCCACATGGAAGCATGAGTTTGTGTTCCCAAAACTGCAAGCAGACAATCAGATTGGGATGCAAAGAGGTCTCAAACAGGTCCACTTTGCTATTAATGGTAGCCTGTTGCTGCTCCTGACTGCTAAAAATGTCTTACAGGGTAACAGAAATGGGGTAAAAATGAGACTCTTCTGCTCCTCTCTAAGAGCAACAAAGTCACTGCAGATTAATTATAAAAGTCATATTTTTTTTTCTGTCAAATCTACTGCTGTGAGTAGTAATAGCTTCTTCTGAAAGCTGTCACAAAGTAAAAACAGTGACAAAGAGATTTCTCTGCAGCACAATGTCAAGCTGAACTGGTGAGCAAACTTTACTCTGAACGTGAACAGCGCATTTTTGGGGTTGTGATAGGAAAACAGCATCTAGATTTTGATAGAGCTATAGAAATGGTCACATATCCATAACTTTTAAAGCTGAAAATTAAACAGATTTACTGCCTTGTCTCAGAAATAATCCACCAAGTTTATATTTGTGTTTACTTACCTTTGCTGTGAACTTTGAACATGGAAAGGATCACAACAGAAAAGAAGTGCTGAAAATCAGTTTGGGGTGTGAACTTTATGCAGCAGGAAAAAGCACCTCAGGATTGTAAATCCAGATATAAGCTTGTTTTTCAAAATTATCATAGAGTAGGTTCAGCTCACAAAGGAGTCTCATGGCCCCTTTCCAGCCAATCCAATGTGTGATTGTGTTAAATGCAGGAAGAACCCTGGGAACTTTTTTCAGATACAAACACATTTTGTTTTAAAAGCAATCTAATTTTGCCTTTGAGCTCCACGATGGGTGCAGCAGACAGCAGCCAGGCATCACCAGTTACTGTTTAATTTGCTGGTACAATCAAACAGTGAGATGCTCTCACAATTGGCTGTGCCCACAATTTTGTGCTTGACTGCAGGTGCAAAATCGAGGATGCAAAAATCAGAACACAACTTGATGATTGCTTATAAATTTGGTTCATTCCTGTTCAAAAATCTTTAACTTCTATTTGTCACATAAAATAAAATATTTTGGATTTTTTTTTTGAACTCGAGTTGTTCACCAAAATTTACTTTGAGGGATAAAAAAAAAAATCCACCTGCAAGCAGTTATCATATTTATACTGTAATTTTTAATGGAAATAAAAAATTATAGTGCTAAGTGTAAGTAAGGTATTTTTATAGCCTTTATCTAGCTCTCCCCCCCCACAAAATTAATTAATTTATCCACTTATCCCAGGTAAATTAATGTTTGAACTGTTACTTTTTTTAAAGTTTTTTTTAATACAGTACATAAATAGTATTTAAAAAGTCTTATCATAGAAATAAACATTCAGAAAGTTATTTTTAACAATAGTCACCCCAGAAAGCTACAAATACTCTGAAAAATTGGATATTGTATTTTTATCTCACAAAATAGGCATATTAAAAAATGTTTTGATGGTGCTTAGACACAAATATTGTGTTGTTCAGTACAGGAGCTTTACACATTGACTTGTGTGAAATACAGAACTCTTCTTGTAGTGATATATTTGGCCAAACAATACCTCTGGGTTAGCCAAGTAACACAATTCAGGGACTGCTTCCTTATATATGATTGAAGTGCTTAATATTGTTATTATTTTATGGATGTCAAATGTTCTGACAACAGATCAAATGGTACAATTTAGGTTTATGGAGCTAATTAATTATTTCTGGATAGTATTAAGTTGGATTTCCCAACTAGTCTACTTCAGAAAATGAATTAATATTCAGAGAAATGCTTTTACTGTCACAGACTTAGATTTACGTTGTATTTTTGATAACTATAAAAAAGTACAATACATTTCTGTAGCAATATTTTGCTTTCTTTAATGAAACTGAGACCAATTTGTTGATCTACTTCTCATTCATGTGCAATTCACAACCCCTCCTTTTTGCTGTGGGATATGTCTGCTTGCACTGCTGAAAGATTGACCAGGCATATCTGGGGGAATGAATTTCTCAGTTTTGTGCTCAGTATCACAATGGGACAATGTAGGACAATGCTTGGTCTAAGTCAAAAACCAGAAAGTGAAGATGGCGTTTGTATATTTGGGTTGTGCTTTGTTTTGCTTTTTGCATAATTCTATCCAAAATGCTGATATTTATTTTTTCTTACATTTGGGGGATGGCTTTGTAGAAAGGGTGGTATTTCTCTATCCAAATATTCCTGTTTGTCAAAAAGAAGTCTGGATCTGCACTTTGTTTTGGCATGACAGTCGGAGTTTGTAGGACACGACCAGTGAAAGGAAATATGTAGAAGAATCCTTCCAGCACCCTGTTGTTTCCATGTTTCCACATTCCCAGAGCCCAGCATTCTTTATCCCTGTTCTTCTGCAGGTACCTGGCTTAAAGTGGAACTCTTGAGAGTTGTCTTACTCCTTTTCTGTTCATCATTTTTTTCTCTGCCCTTCTCGCTACCTCTTCCAAGACTGCTGGAATTTTTAGTGGGTGCTGCAAGTCTGTTTTAATAGTTGTTCCTCACTAAAGAACAAACAACCAATCCAGCAGAAAAGGTGCAGGGGAATTTTGGCAGGGGGGGTTCTGCTTTCTTTTTGCTTTCCTTCCTTCATATCATCACATTTCCTTTACCTCTTCTCCACTCCATTTCCTTTTCCCAGTCCTTTCCTCCCTTCTGTTGTTCTTTCCCTGTTCCTTTATTAATTCTTCCTTGCATTATGTTCCTACTCACTCCTCTCTAGCCCTCGCCAGTTTTTAACAGGCCATGATTTCAGATGGAAAATCTGTCGCCAGAGCCCCTCCTCCACCAACATTAATGGCCACTCTCGAAAGCCTGCCCTGCCCTCCATCATCTAATTCCAGACACTGAGGGGGCAGACGAAGCAGATGGTTGGCACAGGGCTGGATGATTCACTGCTTGAAATCATGGTGCAACACTGCTGAAATTGGTGAGGGAGAAGGAGGTCTGACATTTGACAGAGCCGTGTAAAAATTGCCTGATCCAGGCAAAGTTCAGGCTAATCACTTGACTGTTATTTTCCAGATGCACTGATCATATGACTGTAATTGTAAAGATTATATTGACAGTGCACCGTTTCCCAAACATGCTGCACTCATTCTTAACAAAATGATTCTCCCTTGGGATGCTCAGGTCAGGCTGTGGTGGGGAATTGTCTGTTGTCATTTATTCATCCTTGAATTTTCTTTTATTTTTTTCCTTGAGTGGGTTCATTCATCTACTTTCTGATCGCATGAAGTTGTAGGCTTTCAGGTACACAGTCAATAAAACTGAACAATAAATTTGAGAACTTCATGTAAGGCAGGTTTCTTTATGAATTGGATTAAAGTGACAAGATTTAAACGTGAAAAATAAAGAAGGAACATAAATAAGCAAGGAAAATTGGAGGACATCAGCTTTTCAGTGTGTGTCTGATGAAAGTTGAATGGATGGCTGTAGTCATAGAAATAGATCTTCATAGACATGGTGGAATTGAGGCAAGTATAGGATCATGTGGATTCTCTGGGTAGCGCTTACAGTTAAAATTGTAAATCATAATTTAATTGATTCTTCATAAGTAGCTGCTCACTGTTGTCCATTTTGGGTGTCCTCTTCAAAACAATCACTTTGGACTGAGCCACTTTGAAGCAGAGCAGAAATTTCCTTTAAAACCTTTCAATCAGTGAAGGGACAATGACCTCGAGCATCATGGTGGAAATTTCTGTAAGCACAACAAAACCCAAAGTCTTCACTGCATGAGTTGAAAAATTATTTGGGGCATAGAAAAAAAAAAAAAAAAAAGAAGAAAAGTGAATTTTGGATAAGCAGTTACATTTTGAGTGCTGCTGAGAAACTCCAAACCCTTGCTCATCCCTGATGTCATTTGAAACATCTAAAAATCGAGCTTTGTGCAGTTGCTTATAATTAGTCTTGCTAATTTTTATGAATTTGGGGGAGAGCTTCCCAAATGTTCTCAGCCTTCTGCTGCTCCTATTGCTCTAAGCATGGCTGCGAATTTTGCTACTTATTTAGATGTCAAAGTGGTAACTGAAATATTCTTAAATGTCAGTGTGGTTTCTGTTTAACACCCTTGAAAATTAGGCCTTTGTTCACTTAAATGTGTGCTGAAGAAGGAGAGAAGAGGTGGTGGAAGAACTTCATTTGAGGTTTTCAGTTACTTTTTTGAATTTTGTGGGTGAAAGTTATAGCTACAGTTGTTACAGGTAAGGATGTTAAAGAATGAACAAAGCCCTAGATCATGTGTGTTTTTCCAGCTGAAAGGCTGATTCTATTGTCTCAGATAAAATTAACACCTGGAGAGCTTCAAACATGAAGGATGTATTTCCCAAGGGGTTCAGATGGCTCAAACTCCTTGAGACAGAATAGGTCTGAAAACATTATGAGCTGCAAAGTATGAACATCAGGGAAAATACTTCATTTTAGAGAAGAGCTTGGGAGCAGATGTGGGCATTTCCAAACAGAAAAAAAGCAGGAACATGGAGAAGACTTTAATAAACTTGATAAAAACTTTGTGGGTTTATCCCACAAGGATTAATTATAAGTTATCATAGATAACTTCTAAGAAATAAGGATTTTGGAGCTTTCCTTCTGCTTGTGGACCAGAGGACCTTTTCCTCTGGTAGCAATAATAGTTAGGGAAAACTAATTAGGAGATACCAGGAAGAATAGACAGAATCTGAGTATGGAAATCCCTGCACATGCCAAGCCTCATCACAGGTCCCCAGTAATTTAAAAAAAAAAAAATGTTTTACCTTTGGTGTTTGTGTGTGTAGACAGGAGTCCAGGTTGGTGCTACCACTTGAGAAACTGCTGGTCTTGTGGTTTTATTGATAAGTTGTGGAAATGATTGCTTTAAACTGAGACCCTGCATCTCCTGAGTGTTTAAAGCTTTCTTTGCTGTTCATTTGTTTGGTTTGGGATTTTTTCTTTTGTTTTTGGTTTTTTGGTTGCTTGTTTGTTTGTGTTCTTTTTAATCTTCATGTGTAGCTGAGGCTTTCTGCCAAACTGACGGCTGGATTCTGTTCCAGACAGAGGTATCTCATATGATTTAGGTATTTAAAATCCTTCTCTAGCAGTGAGATCTATTCAATGCAATAAATGAACCCGAGAAATCATTTCAGACCCACCTAAGACAGACACCTGCTTTTTGCCTTCTGAATTTCTTTGTGCACTGCATGAACTTTCTGACTGTGGTGAACTTGGATGAGAACAGGCAGACAGCAAAATATCGAGCTGATATTTTGCTTCTGTGTCTTAATTCTGAGTCTTTTCTGTTCTCATTGGGTTAAAAAGAAGGATTCTTGGTGACAGGGAGAATGAACTTCCACGGGGCCACGAGTGTGAGGACCTGCTCCAGGACAGGGACCAACTTCAGCACCTTGTTAGAAATTTCTTCTGTTAATTTAAATCTTTTTGGCTTGAAAACATCTTTGGAATGAAGGTAATTGAAGCTGTAGGGTTGTAATAACAACTCCCAAATTCTCATTATTTAGTGTAATTGATGGAAAAAGGCTGAGAAGTAGAAAAGGAAAAATATTGACTTTCATGCATTTAAGTTTTATTTATGTGATGCTGGTCCAAAATCACCAAAATAACTCATGACACTTTATATATAAATGTGTGTGTATAACTTGGGTCACTTAAGAAAAAAAAGTTTCTCAGTTTCCCAAAAAGGAGCCTTCTCACAGTTTGTGGAAGAGCTGCAGACACACTTTTGTCCTGTCCCACTATTCTCAAATTTCAAAGGCCAGATAGGACTTTGAATGAATCATAATGTAATGATTTTTATCTCTCAGTGAATTCTGGGAACCTCTCCTATCTGCTGCGACTGAATTTGATGAATATAGGGAGTTTTTCCTCTTCCCAGCCCTTGCCTTTTGGGATGGGATTTTGAATAAACACTGCTGATTTCACAGTTTCAGACAAAAAAAAAAAAAAAGCTCAAAAACAGAGGAAAAAAAAGGCAAATGGAATGTTTGGATGGGAGAAACTGATAAAATTTGGTTTGGCAACATTTAGCTGGGAATTTATGAAAGTCTGGTTTACTTTCTAAGAATAAGCATAACTGCCTTATAATTTTTTTAAGACTTTATTTCCAGGATATTGCTGGTATTTTCACTTTTATGACTTGAAGAATAGGTCTATTTATCATTATAGGCAAATGTTAATACAAGTTTCATTATTTTCAAGCCTTTAAACTTAAAGGAACTGTCAAGAAATTTTTAACTGCATTAAAAAATATTCCACTTTTTGCTGGGAATTTTGTTCGTACAGAGAATTTCACTTTATTCTGATTTATATAACTATTGTAATGCAAGTAGTCTTTTAATGGCACATTACATAAGTTTCCATTCCTGAAAATGTGTATTAGTTGATAGATTATGGGAATGTATCTTTTACAGGAATTGTCAGATACAACTGAGGTTCTTGATGGTTAGAAAACTAAGAGTTAGATCTGAATTTCTGAATTATTTACAAGCAAGAATATTTTAAAATAATACCCAGAATTTGCAGAAAGTGTGCATCGAAGTTAACTGCTCTGATTAACCACTAAATTTGTCAAAGAGATCTGATTAACCACTAAATTTGTCAAAGAGAATAATAAATAAAATATAATTTGGAGGATACTGTTTCACCAGAAATTCTTCCTACCTCTAGAAATCATCTAGATTTCTCCTGCTTCCAGATTTTGTACAAGACAATCCCAGCTAAGGAGGAAAAGCAGAGCTTGGTATTTCTCTTTTATAGCTGGGTATGTACCAGGCATTTATTTAAAAAAATAATCACCGTGAAACTGCATTTAAAGTGGAGAAAAGAGGGAGTGGAAGGGGGAAATTGGATCCCCTTTTGATACTGAAAGCAGTGACTGTCCCAGATGGAATCTTTATGGCACAATATTTAGTGGCTTTTTTTTTTTTCCCCAATTAATTTTAGGCAACTTTGCAAACCAGATCATTCATTACCAAACTTGTTCACAAGTTTGAGATTGATTTAAAGATTAAAATCAGCTTCAGCACTCAGTGATATTTCAGTGCAGGAAAGACAACGAAGGGAGGTATAACTATATTTTCTGAAAGGAAATCCTGGAGTCCCAGAATGGTTTGGGTTGGAAGGGACCTTGAATCACATCACATTCCATGAGATAGGCAGGGACACCTTCCACTGGACCAGGTTTCTCCAGAGCTGTTTTTTCATTTCCTGAGGAATTCCTCAGGATTGTATGGGATAAACGGGATAACTTGGTCCTGGTTCAGGCTTTGGTGACTCTGCTGTACAAAATACCCACGGAAGGCTCACTAGAGGATAGAACATAGAGTAGAATCATGGAATATACTGAATTTAAAAGGATCATCAAGTCCAACTTGATGCCCAGACACCCCAAAATCCCACCCTGGGCATCCCTGGCAGCTCTGTCCAAACCCTCCTGGAGCTCTGGCAGCCTCAGGGCCGTGCCCATTCCCTGGGGAGCCTGGGCAGTGCCCAGAATCCTTCAGAGGGAAAAAAACCTTTCCCTGACCCCCAGCCTCACCCCTCCACCCAACACAGACTCATGCAGTTCAAATACAGTAGGATGAACTCGCACTGTTTATCCTTGGATTTACGCATTTCTTCCTATTTTTAAGTACAATTTGGAACCGCTCATCCCATTCACCGCAGAAAAGCCAAGTTCAAAACTGGGCTGCAAATTAGCAGAAAAGAAGTGCTGGGATTTCCACAGCGAGCCCAGAAATCTGTTTCACATCACTCAGCCAGGCTGGTCACTGTTGTGAGCTATAAATGTGCTTTTTTTTTTTTCCCCCTGTGTGGGCAGTGAATCAGCAAATGCTCTGAGAGCTCAGGGCGAAGTGTCAGGTGCTGTTTCAACAGTTGGGCTTTCACAGGCTCCAGGGTGGGTCCTCAACTCAACAGGGGACCCACCTTAGATTTAGGGACCCAGTGGCAATGTCACTGCCCTTATCTCTCCCCCTCTCTGAACTAGGAAACCAATGCCTCCCAAAGATGTGCTGCCTGTTTTGGTTAATTGGTGCCCGACCACAAACTGTTTAATAAATAAATTCTGTCTGGAAAATATTATTCCCTGAAATCATGTCTGAGTTACCCAAAAGTCAAATTAAGTAATTGAGAAAGCATCTGCTGTGTGGAAGGATGTTTGTTTGTTTGTCCTCTGTTTTGTGGTGGAGTTTTTTTTTTGGTTTACCAGGACAATCACTGGAGCATGTCTGGGAGAAGGTTTATTTGCAGAACCACAGCTGAAATCTTGAGATGAGGGGGGATTACAAAGAAATGGCATGGCTTTCAAATGAAGGCTGCAAATATGTTTGCAACTTTCTTCTGTCTTTGGTAAATTACCCAAGTGAAGCCAAATCACATTCCTAAAGATAGTCCCCTGGTATCCTTCAATAAACAGATTTTGCCCTGTGTATAAAATGTTTAGCTCAGTGCTTTATGAAGTAAAGGTCATCTGAGCAGAGATGTTGCAATAAAAGGCTGCCTGAAAGTGCTTCCACTGAGCGTGAATAGCAGCAATATTGCCTTGAAAACTCTGGGCTAATTGATTAAACTTCCAACAAACTAATTTTAATTAGCCATACTAGCTTAACTTTCTTCTTCCTTTTTATGATTCTGAAGGTTTATTAATGGTGCATGTACAGCCTCAGTTATTTATTGGAAAAAATGTTAAGGTAGGAGGAAGAAATATGAATATCATACAAACTTTGTCTGTTTTTCATGAATGTTTTCTGCTAAAATACATGTGCTTTCAGCTGGGAAGTAAAAGAAAGAATGCTTTCTTTTTTCATTGCTTTTTTTCATTGGTCCTTAACCATGTATTCCTGTATTTGCACCCTAAAATTCCTCCTAACTCAAATACCTCTCTTGAAGCTCTTAGGAAAAAATCACTGCACATACCAAAGGTACATCTTTTAGTCTCTATTTTCCTTTTATGTCTGTAACAATTCAATTCAACTCTGTCCAACCTGACTTTGACATACTTGGTAACTTTTCGTATCTTGTTGAATAGAAAAACCTCTGGGTGCATTGGATCTTTATGCAACAGCCTTGATTTCAAGTCTGTAATTATAAAATTAACTAAAGACAAACCTTTTGCCTCAGCACATACATAAAGGTGGATTTTAGCTATGAAATGCTTATGCAATGGCTCTGCAGGTGGCATTTTTGTCGTCCTTTAACTCATCTTTCTATGGAGGTATTAATGTTTGAGACTTAGATGGAAATGGCATCTGAGCTTAGCATGAGGGGTTTGGAGAAGGGATGTGGTGTGAAGAAATCACTGCTAGTGTGAAATTTCAGTGTAAGGGCAGTGTGGTTCTGTCACAGAGTTTAAAACCAGCTCTGAAGCCTGGTCTGCTCCTGCCTCTGAGACTGAACTTGACAGTGGGTGCAGAATCCCAGAATTATTTGGTTTATAAGGAACCTTAAAGGTCACCTAGTTCCAATCACATCACGAGAACATTGTCCTTCTGTTGGGCGTGTTTCTTCCCCTGATGGATTGGGGAAGTTGTACTTTGTGTCTTCAAGGCCAAAATGTTTTGATCTCCTGACAAAACACGTGGCATCAGCAGCACACTGGGCAGTTTATGGTGGCAGGCTGTGTTTCTAAAGTCTGTACTACCAGGCAAGGGGATGCAGGTGAAAAGATTGTAGGATTTTGGCAGGAGCTGTTTGTGTAGAGGTAAAAAATGACAGATGTGCTGCTCCTGCAGCAGGACAGTGGGTCTGGTGCCAGGCTCCAGCTCTGTGAGCACTGGTGGCTCTTCATTCTGTGTAGAGTGGAAACTCTGGGCTTCCTCTGAGGTGCTCAGACCTCCAAACTGCTGTTCCACAGGAGGGAAGGAGTGGGAGCAGTTCCTGAGCAGAGCTGAGCACCCACATTGTGCTGAAGCCTCATCCTGGGGCTGTCAGCTCTCCTTCCTTTCTGCTGCTGAGGTCAAACCAGCCCATCATCCCTTTGAATTCAGCACACGAGGTGACAAGAGTGTGACAGCCCTGCTCCAGATGTGCTGTGGGGAGCAGGGACAGCCCTGAGGTCACGCCAGGCAGAGCCCATGGATGGCTCCTGTTTGTTTTGCTCCAGCCCCTCTTCTTGGGAGGGAGCAGCTTTAAGGAGCTGCTCCTGGCTCAGGTTTGGTGCTGGGGACCAGGCTGTGCTGCTGTCCCCTGGGCAGGGCTGAGGGGCAGCTCAGGGGATATTGTAAATGCAGGTAAACCCACTGGGAAGAATGAGGATTTCTGACTCAGTTCAGAAGGCTGGATGATTTCTTTATTATAACTATGCTATAATACCTTAATGTATTAATGTATTATATGTATAATGTATATAAAGGAAGATACTAAAGCTACATGCTACTTTCTCTAACTACCATATCTAACTCACCCCCAGCTGGTGACCCTGTTCTCCAGAGTCCAGCCCCAGGTGGGTTGGATTGGCCACCAGACTCAGACAATCCTCACCAGAATCCAACCAAGCCATCACCCCAGGGAAACAATTCTCCAAACACATTCCACATGAGAAAAACAAGAAGCAGAAATAGAAATTGTTTTCTCTTTCTGTCTCTCAGGGCACCTCTGTGAAACATCCTGAGAGAGGGAGAAATGTCCCTGTGACAAGGGGCTGCAGATGGACGCTGCCAGCCAGGTGTCACCAGGCTGCTGGCTCGGGCTGCCCACGAGTGCATGCTGGAGGCTGTGGAAATGCTTTAGGGAATCTCTGTTAGAAACAGCAGAAAAAGAAGCCCATTCTGGGAGTGTTATTTAACCTGAATTTCAAGGTGGTTGAAAGGAAAAAGGAGGGGGTGAGGAGGGAGGGAAGCCTCCAACACCGCTCTGCTGTGGGCAGTGGGAATGTCACTGTGGGCACTGAGGATGTTCAAAGTGGGACATGTGGACAAAATAAACCTCAGTTCCTCTTCTCCCTGCTTTGCTTTCAGATGTGTCCCCTGATGCTACAGTGGGGCAACAGCCAATTTGTTTCATGAGAGCTGGACTGAGGAAATGTTTTGGTTAACGAGAATAGCCCCGTTTATTTAGGTGTTGCAAATCTGGGGCAAAGGCTACAACTATCTTTAAGTTAGACACTGTAATAGGTGTTGATTGTGCAATGTGGACTTGGAGCTTCAGTGTGTGAATGTTAAATTTATTACAGTACCCTCAGAGCTGGGGGCTCACTTGCCAAATAGGCTGATCCACTAATTCACTTCGCTTCGAGCTGCTCTCAGAACAAAACCAACTTTCAAACATTTTCCATTTGCAATTGTAATCAAAGGACAAGCAGTGATACAAGAAATGAAGCAATGTGGGTGAAGTAGAACAAAATCATTTAGTGGGCTACTGGAGTAACAATTTAAAATGCTTAAACATGCCAAAAGGAAGGAGGGGGAAGACCAGGATTCCACTTTCATGAACAGTGTATCAGAAAATGAGTGAAAATATCAAGTGCTGGCTAGAAATCTAAGGTGAGGGTGTTCCGTTTTGTGTATTTAAGGATTTAACGCATTTGAAAACTTGGCAAGCAAGTTCCAGTGTTGGAAGCATGAACTGATGTTGTACTTGGTTCCTCAGTCCAAGGGAATATCTAGCTTGGATGGCACAGGGAATGAAAGCCAGTTAAAACAGTGTTAATGAGGCTAAAGAGAACTGATCAGGGATCAGTAAGTGTTCTTGGGAAGAAGCACTAATGTGGTGAGGGGATTCTCTCACCTGATGGCTGGGTTAGAAACTGGTATTATGGTGAGGACTGGGATTTTACAGGACTAGTGGAATTTGTGGCGTCTCTTCAACCACACATTCTTTAAAATGTTTTTTAATGACGTCTACAAAATGTTCCCAAACCAGCTTCTTTTTCTGTCTTCTCCTCAGCTCCTTTCTTCCCCTGCAAATGTCATAGGAAACCCTCCAGCCTCTTCTCCAGGCTCAATTAGTGCTTTCAGTTCCTATTAGGTTTTGGGATCCATCTGACCCTCCCTGCAGCCCTCCTGGCCAGTGCCTTCCCACCAGCAGAACTCTGCTCCCTCCAGTCTCTCCCAGGCAAGCCGCCTTGAAGGCATGGACAGTCTCCTCTTGCTCTTAATCACTGTTGATTAAATAAATTAAAAACTGCTTTTGTGTCTGATTTGTGAACACGTGACTGCTGCCTGCTGTCCTGCAGCCCATGGGTGCTGCAGGTGGCTGTCCCAGCAGATCTGCTCTGTGGTCAGTGAGATGTGGGAAGGGGTAGAGAAAGAGTCACTAGATTTTTTCTTGGTCAGTATTACTGCTTTTCTTTTGGTTTTTATTTTGGTGATTGGGCTTTTCTTTTTGTTTGGTTTTTTTTTTAGCCTGAGTACAATCTTTCCAAACAGTGGTGTAGTCTCCAAAAATGAGCTCTGGTGAGGACAGAGGTAGGAAAAGGGAATAAAGCAGATACAAATGCTGTTACAGCAAGGCTGAGAGGTCATGCTCTAATTCCATATAGGCTTTTGGATGTGGATTTATCACTGGATGTTTAACTAAAGACCTTGGTGCACGTTCACCTTGCTCCTCTCCAAATGTGGGAGGGCTTTGTGTTCGTGTCTCATTAGCACAGGTAGCAAAACTTACCCGTGTGGCTTTGGCAAGAAGAAGAGACTTTCCTTGAGAGATTGTTGAGTCTTTCTGACTGATTATAAGCTGCAGAAACTCTTTTAGAAATGGTGAGTCCTTGGTTTGCTCTCAAGGTTATTGTAAGTTTTGTTCACTGGCACAGGTTTCTCAGGGAAGCTGTGGCTGCTCCATCTCTGGAAGTGTCCAGGGCCTTGTTGGATGGGGCTTGGAGCAACCTGGGAGAGTGGGAGGTGTGGGATGAGATGATCCTTAAGGTCCTTTCTGACCAAAACCGTCCTGTGATACTCTCATTTTGTAGATTTATATTAGAGATCACAAAGTGGAATGAGGGAGAAGCAGCAAAAAAAAAAAAAAAAAAAAAAGTGTTGCCAAACTCTCCTTTAACCTGGGAATTCTGGTGGGAATTCTAGCCTGAAATGTGGCAATAATTCCATATTGTCCCTTGAAACAATTACATGAATGTTTTACTGCCCAGGAGCTCATCTTACCTGGGCAGTGTTGCACATAAAGCCCCTTAAGCACCTTTTAACGAGGAGTTGGAGTTAATGACCCTGAGCTGCACTTGGAGCCATCAGCCCTTCCCAGATGGTCATTAATCCTCAGATGCTCATTAAAGATAATATTTTGTAGCTTAAAAAAATAATGCTGTGCTGCTTTTCCTTTAGGACACTTGTTATTCTGCTTTCAAAAAAGCACCCTGGCAAATATTGGGTTTTTTTGCACCCTTGCAGCCCCTCTGAGGATCAGACTGGAGCTGAGGTTTACAAAGCAGGACAGTTAAAAAAAAAAAACATGTATACATAATATTGCATACATAATAGATGGGAATGATTCCAAAACAATCTATTGCATAATTACCTAATTAATACAATTGTAATAATTAAAAATCCTTTGGAGAATTTGTAAAAACATTTTACTATGCATGTGTCATGGATAATTTTTAGACTCGGTGTCTCAGCTGTTTGCTTTTTATTTTTTTTTCCTTTTTAATTTGGTCTTTCAAATTGCCAACAGTCTTATTGCTGCTTTGTGGCCCAGGCACTTAACAAATTTCATTTCTCAAATGGAAGGGACTGAATTTTCCCCCCCAGAAGTGCAGTTCACAGGCAAGGGCAACATTCAGCACTAACTTTTCTTTTGCAGAGACAAACATAAAAAGCACGTTTAAATAAGTGTATTCCAAGGGCTTTCTCAACTGTTGGGGGGAGTTAATAAAGCAAAATAAAAATTTCAAAGTAACAAAAATTGCTTTGGGCTCAACTTTTAAATCAAGATAGAAAAATTGATTTTGCAGATGCATTATAACCCTACTCATCTCGAAATAGTCCCACAGTGCAATTGTATCAGCAGTGCTTATTTATATTTATATGCAGCAGATATTCTGGAGCGTTGTGTGAACCTCTGCTTCTGTAAGTATCGGCTCCATGGCCTGTGGTGGTGCCAGTTTGAGATGCACAGGCAGGATGTGAGTCTGGCCCCAGAATTGCTTTTAACTTATCTGACAGTGCCCAAGGCCAGGCTGGACAGGGCTTGGAGCAGCCTGGGATGGTGGAAGGTGTCCCTGGCATGGCAGGGGTGAATTGGGATGGGCTTTGAGGTCTCTTCCCACCCACAGCATTCTGTCTGGGCTCTGTTCAGCAGAGCACAGGAGCAGTGTTTGCCCCCAGATGCACCATTCTAGCTCAGTTCTCCTTTGAGACACCATGGGAAAGCTTTTATTTCCTTTTTTCTTTTTTTTTTTTTTTCTAAGAACTCAAACAGGCATCACAAGTAAAAGGGAATGATGAAATCTGCTCTGTCCTGGACAACCCCTGACTGCAGCTGATCCAATGCTACAAGCAGAAGCTTTTTCTCATTTTTCTCTGTGTAAACTAAAATGGCTTTGATTATGTGTCAAATTGGTTGAAGAGACAATGTCTACCAAAAATTATGAGGCAATATCAGGAAATTCCTCCCTCTGAGGGTGGGCAGGCCCTGGCACAGGATACCCAGAGAACCTGAGGCTGCCCCTGGATCCCTGGAATTGTCCAAGGCCAGGCTGGACAGGGCTTGGAGCAGCCTGGGATGGTGGAATATGTCCCTGCCCATGGCAGGGGGTGGGATGAGATTGTTTTGAAGGTCCCTTCCCACCCAAACCATCCTGTAATTCTGTAATTATTAATAATTTGTGTATCCTGGGATCTGTAACCTCGATTTTACTGTTACCAAACTGCCATAAGTTCAACAGTCAGGCAGCAAACTTTGCAGACCCACGATTTTGTGCCATTAAAACCTACCTAACTCCTTATCAGGGAGAGAAATTTCCTCTGAATAGATGATTAAGCAGAGTGGACAGCACTAAGTGTGTGGTCAATGCAGGAAGTGCTCAATGAATAATTATTAGAAAATAAAGGATTTTTGTTTCATCGAAGTGTGGGGTTGCATCTAATTGATTCTTAATTGTGAAATCCATTTTTCACCTCAAAAGAGCCACTGATAGTTTTGTCAGCTGCATTTGTTACTCAGCTTTGCAGGATCTGGAATCTTTAGTACCTGAAACAAAAAGATTCATCTTCCTATACTTGTGCTTTTTGGAAGGCCAGGAAATAATTCACTTTCCAGAGAAAGCAGACTGGAGAATTTGGCCTCATTAGTGATCATTGCACACCAGCTGATGGGAAAAAATCCCAAAATAACAAAGCAAAGAGGGAGGGGCTGCATCCAAACCCAGACTCTTGTGCATCACAGCAGGAAGAAGGCAGGGGATGATGATGATGATGATGATGATGAGTTCAGTGTTGTGAGTGCCACTGTTGTTGGCTTTATTTGGTGTTAGCAAAATTAAGCGGGAAAATGTAAAGGGGAGGTTTTGGATTTATTTTTGCTTTCCTGAGGCTTTGCCTGGGTGCTGGCTGTGCTGAAGGTTGTGTGGGAAGCCCTTGCCTTGTAAGCTGAGCCCATCCTCACATTTCCTTTCTGCAGATCACCTGTGACTGAATCTGGGCTGTTTCCAGTGGAATTGTCTCTCCTGAGCAAAGCAGTATTTTCCAACCTCCCTGATAAAAGTGCATGAACATCTATTTTGCACTCAGAGTTGACAAACAAGGGTCAGGACTACCCCAAACATGTGTTTTCAGTCCCACAGCCCTGCGGGTCACTGGCCACCTCTGAGGACTGGGAGGAAATCCCCTGGCTCAGAGGCACTGGCAGTGCTCCCCTGACAAACTCTGCTCCAGCTTTTGGCAGCAGGGTCAGGCAAGTCAAGGAGCTCTTGTGTTCTCCCCAGATACGCTGCGTACCTTAAGATAATTAATTCTGGCTGCAGATGTTAAGTAACTTCTTGATTTTTCATAACTCGAGCAACTAAAATACTTCTATTTTTTTTTATCTCTGTTTTGCAATCACTGAATCATATGATCAGCCTAAGGATATACAGTTTGCAAATGAAACCAGATTATTATTAGCCTTGGCTATTTCAGCATGGGGAGGAAAGGAGGAAAAGAAAACATTGTGTGTACATTTTTTTAGACCAGTTGCAGTTTGTTTTACCAGCTTCTCAAATACATGTATTTGAGGAAGGTAATAACCACATGGAATAGATTTTTGTGCACAGGGTGGCAACTTGGAGTAACCCAAAATGCTACTTATAGTCCATAAAATAAAATATTAAAACAAAACCCAAAGTGTATTTTGGGTTCAGGTGAAAAGCAATACACGCATTTCTATGATTTTTTTTTGTCATATTTTTTTCTTCTCCACTTGCAGGAGATTTCTTGAGAATAATTCTGCAGCAAATTAGCATTTCCAGTCCTTCAATAGACATTCCTGGAGGTATTCTCTTCCGAGGAGAGCAGTTCTGGGAATGACAGCAGGATGCCTGGGAGTGCTCCAGCTGCCTGGCACTGAGGTGTGCTCAGCAGCTCTTGCCTTTCCATGGTTGCTGGAAGACACCTGTGTCTTATTTGCTGTGTTGCACCTTGGAATTTTTGACTCTTTAGAAAGTTGAAGTTCCTTCCAGGGGGCTGCTGGAGCCTGCCACAGCTCAGCTGCTCACCTGGGACTCCTCCCAAAGTCACCACTCAGGTGTCACAGACCACTTGCAGCAATTTTTCTTGATAGCCATAATATGTTATCTTGATAGCCTCACTAATATTCTCCTTTCTACACCCTCGTTTTTGTTTTCTTGCACCTTTGCAAACAGCCACACTAATTCAAAATGAGCCCTGGCTGTTCAACCAGTTTGTGGCCTGGTGGTGGAGGAGGACGCAGCGCATCATCTGAAGGGCTGCAGGATGTTTTGTGACACGATGCAGAACATCCTGTGGCAGCTCTTACTGCACAGGTGTCATTGCACTTTGCATCAAAGGGCTGGGAATGTCTTTTGTCACTTTGCTAATTGCCTTGTCTCCCTGTCTGGGAGCCTCCTTTGCCCTCCCCGTGGTGCCAGGGATGGGAATGGAGGTTCTGCCCTCACACCCAGTGTCCCCTGCCCCACAGCAGGCACAGCTCTGCTCCGGTTTGTGCCACTCTCGTGGCTGGTGCTGATTGTCCAGAGATTTTATTGTGATAAAGGCTGGGAGAATTGGGATTGTCCAGCCTGCAAAAGAGAAGATTAAGGGTGGCCTCACTGAGGCCTTGCAGCATGTGAAGGGAGCTGGCAAAAAAGATGGGGAAAGAGCTTTATAAAAGCATGCAGTGGCAGGACGAGGGGATGGCTTAGAGTGGAGTTAGACTGGCTACTGGGAAAAAATATTCCCTGTGAGGTGGTGAGGCCCTGGGACAGAATTCCCAGAGAAGCTGGGGCTGCCCCTGGGTGCCTGGAAGTGCCCAAGGCCAGGTTGGACAGCGCTTGGAGCAGCCTGGTTTCCCACCCCATGCATCCCTGTCCCTGACAGGGAGTGGAACTTGGACACAGTGATTATTATCCTGTCCAGTGGGGAGGGAAAAAAAGTGTTCTTTTTGGTTTGCAGGGTTTGTATAGAAGAATTTCTTAGGGCTTCTTGCTCCTGAAAACTTCTGGTAAAGCTGTAGAGCCCTTCCCACCAATCTGAGAAAATGAAACTGTGCATAATGACACCTTGACTTGCAAGGAAAGAAGGAAGACATCTGAACTTAATAACTGAGTGCTTTTTTTAAGTTCAAAGCCTGCTGCTGCTTAGACATGTAGTTTTATTTGTTGCACAGAATTTACTCTGAAAATTGCTTTGCAGAGCAGCTAGATTTTTTATTTATATTCAGTCCTATCACGTGTCACTGTCTCAAAGGCCTTTTACAACCTGAAGGGTTCTATGATTCTATGTCCTGTTGTACTGGGGTGGGTCTGTAAGTGGCACAGTTCAGAGCTCTCTTCTGGCTTCCTCAAGTAAAATAGGCACACAACAAGCTCTGAGATTGTTTTTCTCTGAAGCAATCATTGCACCAACCAAGGGAAGTCCATCTCTAATACACAAAACAACCCTGGTGCCCCTCCCTCCCCCAAGACCTATTCCTCAGTTTCTAACTTTGTGTAAAGTTGAAGCACTTGGCCTGTTGTAAGCTTTGTGAGAATAAAGCCCAACATCCCTCATTACGATTTATTTGTCTCTGGCACAGAAATCTTTCCCATCTAAGATCAGTCTGGCCATCATGGACTCAAAGTGAAGCAAGCAGAATAAATACGGATCAAATGGATCAAATACAGTCCATAATAACCGGTGCTGGCATTATATTATTACTGACAATTTACAGATACAGTGCATTTGCACAGTGCTTTGTGCTGTGATTATCCCATGGAAATTTGTGATAGCTATCACTAAAGCTTACATTGAAACTTTTTCAATTTTTTTAGGCATGAGAACAAGCTAAGCTATTGGAGAATTTTACAGGTGTTAGGAAAATTGGTTACGGAATTATCCTTGCTAATCTGTGACTCGTGTTATTCCCCACCCTTTTCCTCTGCATAGGAGCATTTTGCTGGTACCTTTTGATAAGAATTTACAGGTAATTAGCAATCTGTGGCTCCTTGCTCTTTTCCCTGTAAGAAATATGCACATTTAGGAATTTTTATTTATTTGCATTATTTGATACCTGGAACTTCATGAAAATCTGTCTTGGGATTGAAAGCTCTGACTCGATGCAGAATTTCTTATGCTTCTGGACAAGTCACCTCTTAGGATTTTGCTTAATTTTCTCCTCACTCCTCTGAGATTATCTAAAAATATGAAAAAAACTTTGAGGTGGTATTTTTGCTCTTCCATATATGGTGTGATGGAGCAGAAACTTGCAGAGAAAATGAAGTAATGAAACCTCAGACAAACGCAAGTTAAAGTAAATGACCAAAAAAGAAGTGAAGTGTGAAGTAGGTAAATTTTTAGTAGCTCTGAAATGCAGATCTCTGGTACATTCGTTGCAGATGACATGATTCATATAGTTTTATTGCATGCAAAGTTTATTTTGCAAATTATGGATCCCTTGATGCCACTGCAATGGGTGCTTTAGGAATCCTGGAGAATACTGGATGGATACAAATAAACCAAGCAGTGAATAGCAATACCAGAACAATACACTGAAGGGTTTTATGTTGGTCAGAGATTGAATTTTATCCTTCATTTTAGGAAGAGATATTTATTATAAGAAAATCTTCCTGATAATTTTTTTTACAGTGTGCAATGGAGAATTATTTAATTAAATGCCATATAACCTGGATAAAGGGGAGTTCAGTAGGGCAAGTGCACTTGGGATGGTTTAAAATTTGTTCCTTATGAGTGTACTCACTGTGGCAGATTTCCCACATGAGGAATCACTGCCTCTGGATGCATGAGGAAATAGGATTTCAGGCAATCCATAGGTCCAAAAAAAAGGGGACATAAATCTTCATCGAGGTTCCTCTTTCCTTAGAAATGCAAGAAGGGTGTGAGGCTTTTCTCCAGGAGAAATGAGATGAGCCCACAGTAAGTGAATGACACACCCTTGAGTCTGGGGACACCAGGATTGCTTGGGGAAGGGATGGAGGTGCTGAGAGGAGTAGCCAAAATTCCTTTTAACAACAAAACTGAGCTAAAATTCAGGTGGTGATGGCCATTTATCCAAAGATTCCAATAAATCGTGTCCAGTTTTGTTTACTTTAGTTCTGGCAGTATGGATTTGGCCATTTAACCTCCAGTGTTTACATTCAGTGAAGGATGTAAGCATCCCTGAAACAGTCACCAAACTGTTGTCTCTCAAGAAAACCCTCAAAACACAAATGAACCCAAAACAAAATCCCGTCCCATTACAAAAAGTGAAAGCCCAATATGCTCACAAATGATGTTAGGAGCGGCTGGATGCTCATCTGGAAACATCAGTGGGAGTGATGGTAACCAGAATTTGTAGCAAAACCCAGTGTGTGCTGTGGACAAATGAACTGCACCAATTAATATTAAAAATACAAGTTTACATTTAAACTGGGAGCTGAGCAAAGGCTTGTCAGGGTTAAACAGGTCAGGGAGCCTCTGGCTTGGGCAGTTTGATATTCAGGATGCAACGCAATGAAATTCTATGAGCCAAGTTTAATTTAAAACATGGTTCTCCGTGAAAATGAAATCTTTACTTGGAGCACTTAGGGGGAGGTATTTTTCATGCTTGTTCATCCATATGTGTCTCATTTCATTCTGCATAAATTTGCTGGGAGTTTGACCACAGCCATGGGGTGGGGTGGAATCAGGGCACTGTTGATCACTTCAGTTGTCTGGTCAAAATGTCTTTGATGCCTTTGTTGGAAGCTTTAGGGGTACTAGCACCTCCTAGAATGAAAATGAGAGAGGAACTGGTGGGGATAGCAATAGTGAGAAATAGTGAGAATATCAGGGATGTGTCAGAAAACCAAGATATCTTGAATGGAAATCCTATCACAAACTCCTTAAGTGCCCAGGTTAGAATTGCTTTCTTTATTGAATTATTTAATAAAACCACTTTTCTCAGGAAAATTATAACTTCTTTCACCTGAGCAACTTATTGAAGCTCCATTTTACTCCTTGCACACATGAAGAATCAAGTCTTGCTTTCCCACTGATTGAACACCCCTCCATCACTTTCTCATGCCTTTTTCTCACCCCCTGAAGTTGCCCAACATCTCTGGGACATTCCCATCCATTTCAGAAGATCCTGCCCTTGTACCCAGAAAGGAGTTTCATTCTTAAAAATCAAACCCTTGAAACCAAGGGTTTCATATCAACAAACAGGGAAACAGTGCAGAGAACAATGCAAGTCCTAGAAATCAGGGTTGTGGTTGTCAGCAGTTTTAGGCAGTGGCAGAAGTTTTGCTGAACCACTGAAAGGAACTAACACTCACAAGAGGAAGATGAGCAGAAAAATGTATCACAGTAATCAAATCTGATTGTAACGAGAGCATTAAGAAGAATCTCTGAGTCAATTAAGCAAGAAAATGTCTTTTTTTCTGGAAACAGTTTTGATGGGGAAACACTGAAAGTGCTAACAGTGTGGAAAGCCTACTGTCAAAAATGAGCCAGGTTTGATAAAATATCCCAAAAGCAGGATACCTGTTGTTGCAATGCAAAGTGTTGCCCCTTGTCACAAATGGTTGTCTATGTTCTATAAACCACTAGTGATCCATTCTTTTTTGAATTTGATCAGACCCTAAGAAAAATTTGAGTCCAAATTGAAAAACTGAAAACTAGAAGATGAGCATAGCAGAATTTGAAGGAAAATTATCAATAGATCACGTGTTCAGTGAAGAAAACACCCTCCCTACTGGTACACAGCATTTAATGAATACTGGTGGAGCTGGAATAAAGCCCAGCAGGGGTAACACACACGATTTCTGTGAGGTTGGAGGTATGGGAAAGGAACAAACGAAATCCTGGCGCCAGCCAGGACAGAAACGGAGCACTTAGCCCAGCACAGGACATTAGACAGCCCAATAAAACTCCATGGTTCACAGGGCTGAAGGCAGCTGCAATCTCTAATAACATGAGTACAGTCAAGGACCCTGCACCAGAGTTAATAAGCAGATCATTACAGACTCTGACCAAGGCAGTCTCCACACTGACCTAATCGAAATCCAGAATGAGCATTATCCTAACGTGCATGATGAACCAATTAGCCCAGAGCTGGGTTGCTTCCACCTGCTCTAGTATCTCAATTTAGAACGGCAAATTAAAACCAAAAAGAGACGCGAGAAGATGTCAGAGGTTGTTTAACGTGGGAAGATGGCACAGGCTTTAAGAAAACTGGGTTCCTCTGAGGCTGCAGCTCAGTGCTGCCAAGCAGGCCAGGTTTTTGTGGATTTCCATGTTCCCACTGAGATGGGATGGCCAGGCCCCAAAATAAAAGATGATTTATCAGGGTTTTTTTGCTCTTTCCAGGGATGTGAATTAACAACTGTGATGTCTGAAGGTTCTGCTCTGTGCATCTCTAAACTTTCCTCCTTCCTGAGGATGTTTTCCATCTCCCTGCCCTTTTTCAGGAATTGTTGTGACCACCCAGGTCAGAAAAAAAATTTGCAAAAGGTTTGGCCTGGCTTGGTCACTGTGCATCAAGGGGTCTCACAGGAGAAGTGGGAGGCTGCCTGTGCTTCTGGAAACCCTTTGGGCAGGGGCAGGGTTTGAATCTCTCCTCCTGGAGCCACCTGTGTGTTTTGTTCTCATCTTCAGTTAGAAAAGAGATTGTGAATAATCTGGAAAACCAGGTTTGCTCTCCTGACTCATGGTCCTGGCCACTCTGGGGTGTGGTTTCAGTGAAAGGAGTGTGTCATTAGCCAGTGCATCCTCTAAGGACAGTGAGATGGAAAAGTGGAAAAATGTTGTGCATGGATTTACCACGCAAAGAATTTGAGGCTTGGCCTTTGCTATTTGCAAGCGCACTTTGATCCTTTCCTCTGTGTGAGGATCCACCCATGAGCACCAGAGTTTTGTCAGCAGAGGTTTGAAGAGTCCAGAGATGGGTGATTGGCACAACCCCCACGTGCAGACAGATTTATAGGGTCATGACAGCTCAGTGCAGAAAGAAAATACACAGGAATGTGGCAGAAGTGGACCCAAGCATAACACAGGTGATACTTCTTACTTTGTTTTAGGAAAATTGGTAAAAGGAAAAATAATCCACCGTCTACAACTGGCCTGGAAAATGCAGCTACCAGATGATATTTTTAATACCAAAATTAGCTACTAAGCTTGACATTTATGGATGCATTGTTTTAGTACCATTCAGTAAAGGTGAATTTATTGCCTTTTTCTTAAAGTTATTTGTTGTCTTTCCTTTCAGAGTAACCACAGCATTTGACTATTCTGCACTTTGGGTTAGTAGGTTTTGTTTCTAATCTGCCATCTTCCTCTAGTTCTGGTTGGATATTCATTTGTTAAACCTTTTATTCAAGCCCTTTAAGGACTTGTGCCAAGTGCATGAGTTCCTGTAGAACAGAATCCAGATGAAAGTGTCCCGGCTCACCTCGCACACACAGCAGAGTTGTCATGTGGGTGCGTGTACTTGTTATTCATGGAGAATGAGTGATCTACTGGTAGGTTATTATATATATTTTGCATCATACTACTTTTGCAAAGCTCCGGGTTTTGTTGTTTGTGGCTTTTACAGTCAGCTGGGGAAAAGAAAGGGAGGAATGGCAGCAGATATTAACCTTCAAAATCTCATTCTTTGGATGTTGTTCTGTAATCAAAGAGCAGGCATTCCCTGCTCTGCAAACTGCCCAAGCAGTGGCCTCTTGCATCAGGCAGTGCTGCTGACTCTGGTGATTTACTGAGACTGTCATGACTCTGCACGTTTGTTCCTTTGTGGTTTTGGAGGAGGGTTTGAGAACAGAGTCTGCGAGACTAAACAAGAAGCAGGAAAATTAAAATCTCTAACGCATAAATTTGGAGGTCGCTGTGCCCTGCAGGGTGGGTTTGGGGTGGGCAGAGCATCCTGAGCACTGGGGGCACTCCCAGCACTGAGCACCAAGTGCAGATGGACCCGTTGGTTGGAAGTGTGACAAAGGACACGAGCACCAGGATGGCTGTGGAGGCTGACATGTGAAATAGGTGGTGAGGAACAGGGAGCACAAAGAAAGACTCCAGGCCCCCAAGTACACATACATATCCTAGAGTCCTGGCTTTAGCTGGGAAATGGGAAAGGTTTTAATTTAAAATTTGATTTAAGGGAGAGAGACTTTTTCATTAGTGTAGCAGTTACTCACTCAGTTGGGAGCTATTGGAAGAAATTAAAGTACATTTGGCAATCTATATGCTTCAAGCAGGAATGGGATCTATCTGTCTATTTATCCACCTTTCTGCCTAATCACATAAATTCCATGATATCCAGGGTTACATTTTCTCTTTTCTCAACGGCTGCAAAATCTGCCTGCCTGAAACCCCACTGAAAGGAGAAAGTTAATATCAATGTCAACCGCTCTCTTAAGTTTTTGTATTACTGCTTCTTTCTGCTGTTAAGGGATGGGTTTTCTCTCCATCAGCTGAAAAATCACAGGAAAACATTTTGTTATTGGCTTTTTTTTTTCTTTTCAGTGACATTTTTCAGGGAGGAAAAAAAAAGGAAAGAAGGCAAAAATAAAGAAATGCAAGTAAAAAATCTAAGATAAAACTCGAGGAGAGTGGTTTGGGGAAGTGCATGTTATGTTCATAGCCCTGTTTTAATATGCAGTTACCTTCTTTCTCATGGAGCTTAGCATAAAGTTTTGTAAGTTGTGGGGCTTTTCTTTTTTTCCTCTTTTGTCAAAAAAAAATTATGAAAGTGTCGCTTTTCCTTTGCAGTTAATTCAGGAGAGATCCTCAATTCGAGCAGGGCACATTTTCATGCAAATACAGCAGCACAGTTTCCAGCCCCCTAATAGCTTCTTACAAATGATGTGCCATTACAACGAGGTTTATTTAAACAAATTTAATACATCTTTAATCAAGCTGGAGAGCATTTTCAAAGGTCACGCTCCAAATCAGGATCACTGTTCAGAGCTTATCAAAGTATTAGCTTAAGGGGGAGGGAGAATTATTTCTTGGACAAGTAATTTTAGGCAAATCTTTATTTACATTTTTATTCAGTTATTAAATTTTATTCCTTTCCCTCCTCCTCCTAGTCTCCATTTATGAACCTATAAGAAAGTCTGTAAATGGAGCCATAAGCATATCACAGCAGTTACTATTTCCAGGGGCTATTCCTTTGAATCGACTGGGCCCATAAAAGCAAGGATGAAGTCACTTTTTTTTTTTTTAACACAAGCTCTGTGTATCCATTTCATACAACAAGCTCTCACCTGAGGGTCTGATATTAGGATAAATATATTGGATAGATTTTAAAATAAGTTAAAAACAAAATTTGAGCATAAATTTAAAGGTGCTGGTCTATTTGTGATGCAAGAGGGTAATTATTGATGTTAAGTCATTAGGACTAATGGGAGCTGCACTAATGGAGCCCAGGAATCCCCCCCAGCTCACACCTCTGGTGCCATTCCCTGGGTATTTATCTGTAAATAGGTCACAGAGGGTTTAAGTGGTGCAGAACCAGTTGTCCCTGCACGGGGTGTCTCTGGTGGTGGCAAAACTCAGTCCTTTGGCCTCTGCTTTACAGGAGGAACCAAAAAGGCACCAAGGTCAGAGGGAGAGTGAGCCCTTGAGGAGCACAGGCTGAAACACCCCTGAGATTTTAATGCTCGTTAGACTCAGGAGATCTCCACCTTTTCATTACAGGGAGGTGAGACTGGACATCTGTGCAGGTCATGGAAACAGCTTGTGCAGGCTCTGTTAATTCTCTTTTTAGGGCTCACCTTGCAGCCAGGATTTGGGATAGGGTTCAAAAGGAGCCATACTGAAGTACACACCCAGGTACTCCTGGAAAACTGGTTTTTGCAGGATTAAGGAACTCCTCTGTAACCAAACCCCCAAAAAAACCTTTGCATTTAGTACTGATATCATCCACATGGCAAAATGAATAAGTGTACTCATATCACCCAGTTTTCTCTGAATGTTAATATTTTTTTTAATTTGAAATATTTAATATTAACAGAATAATTTATCAAGCAAAACTTTTTTTTTTTTTGACTTCCAAATTACACTTTTCTGTAGTGGTTGTAGATTTTTATTTATTTGTCTTTTAGTAATCATAATGATTTTTTAGCAATGGTTTTTGTATTTGATGTCCACATTTTGCTGCTGGTGACATAAAAGACAGGATATTGCTTCCTTTCAATGCTCAGAAGGGTCTTTTAAGAGGAAGGACTTGAAAAAACTTTGAACTTCTGAGCAAATTTATAGAACAACACCAGATAAGTAGAATTAGGAAGCATCAAAGGACATTTAAGTGCCTGAAAAGTCTGGACTTCTCCTTTCTCTGTTGTTCATGGGACTGTGGATTCAAATCCCTTGGTGTCTGAGACGCTTTATCTTTCCTTTTTCAACCTGGATAAAGAGAGGGAAAAAAGCAACAAAAAGAGGGGGGTAATTAATGAAATATAATAATTATACATAGGCTTTATGCTCAGTTTTATCATAGTCATATGGTGTGTTTAGCTGTTTGGGCATAAAATGTTAATAAAATTTGGTAAACCTTAAAATATATTAAATAAGCCAGAAAAAATATGTTAAGGAATAAAGGTTGAGGGAAAATAGCTTCAGAATGCATAATTTTGGGGTTGGATAGGAAGAAGTGAGCACCCAAGGACTTCTGACTGTTGTAGGTAATCCCAGAATGTGGGTATTGCACTGAAGGGTAAATGAAATTCTGTTGGTTGTGTTTGCAACAGCACATCTTCACTCTGATCAGCAACTGATCAGGAAGAGTCTGAAATTCTTGTAGCTTCCCTTTTCCTTGGGTTGGTGTTGGTGGTGATCCATTTGTCTGCAGGGACACTGAGATTCCACTTGTAAATCCATTGGCAATAATTATCCCTACCAGCTCATTCATCTGCTTCTTTCTCTTAGCATTCAGCAATTTTAAAGAATTTCAGTATTAACACACTTCTGTGACTCTTCCTAAATGACATGGCTGGCATGTGGTTTGCTTTCATTGCATATTTGTGTTCTGTCAGTTTTAGTTCCTTTTTTTTTTTGTTTTGTTACGTGTTTGTTATTTAGAAATTTGTTCTCAGGAATATTTTTTTTTTACCGTAATGGGTTGGTCGACCTCTTTTGGTGTCCAGTTCACAGCAGGGAGGTGGCACTTGTGCTCATAGCAAAGGTTTCATTCCCCTGGTTTGACAGGTAGTGGCTCTTCCCAATACATAGTTGAATGTATATATTAAAATATTTCTGCTCAAATGTTAATGTGGATGAAGCTCTTGCCACCATTTTTAAAATATAAGGAGGAGAAAGTATTTAATTCTAATCTCATTCTTAAGAATCTGCAGAAAAGAGGGAGTGATCAAACTCCAGACTGAACATATACTTATGAAAATAAAATAAATAATAGCAAACAAGCCTAAACTATGATGCCAGCTTGCTCCAAGTTCATCATGGATTTATGCAGTAGAAATGTGTTTGTTAAAAACTTTAAATATTCAGTCTGAAGGTGCTTACTGGTGGTTTTTTGGGGTTTTTTTTGCTGTTAAATTACATTTTTGAAAAGAAATAGATTTTAAGTCATATGGAATATTCTCTTCTGAAGTTATCTGAATTAAATGGAATATTCAACCAATCTAATTCTATTCTCAGATTTTGCATCCAGGAAATTGGGGTAGAGGGCTTTTTCTTCAGAGCTCAAGATTTCAGGATGAGATGAGAAATCTTTTCATCCTTCCCATTTTCTTGTGTTCCTTCTGTGCTATTAGAAATACCTAAATACAACAACTTTATTCAGCTAAAGGTAACTGTCAGTTGGTGTGCTTTCTGCTCATCTCCAGTTCTTTAACGCTGCAGAAAAAGAACTTCTAATATTTTTTTCTGCTTTTTGAATTGACAGCATAGAATTGGTGTGATTTGGGTTTGAAGAAAGGAAATTTAATGGCTGGGATGGCATCGTGGGCACTCCCTTGATGCATACAAATCACATCTTCCAGTGGGCGCAGCGAGCCCAACAACGTTCCTAAAATTCCTTTTTTTTTAATGCTATGTGACAAAACTTGACGTGAATTAACCGAGTCCCCTCTTGATCTGCTGTTGAATAAGTAGTGGGCTGAGCAGAAAAACAAACAACACGGGGCTGTTGACACTGTGAACCCTAAGAGTTCCTTGGGAGAGACACGGAGTTGGAGCAGAGTAAATAAATAGGTCAGCAGCTCTGCAAACGGCATCCAGGCCCTTCCAGGACTGCCCGAGACATCATCAGTCAATAATTTTGGCCAGATAGTGCCTCAATATGCTCTGGTAGAGCCAAGAAAACTTTCTCTGGAAATAGCCACCACAGCAGAAGTGTAGTCAGCCCATTTGTGCTCCGAGGGTCGTGTTCTGTCGTGCACTGTGAGAAATGCTGAGCACGTTTGCTGTAATGCTGTCATTTACTCCTTGTAATAATCCGAGGAGGTGATGGTTATTATGAGCTGAAAGCATTGAGTATCGTGGTGGAGGATTTGTCTGACATCTTTCTAAAAAATGCAAAAGGGAAAAAAATTAAAAACAAAAAACAAAACCAAAAAGTGTTCTTCGAAGCGGTGGTGTCAGTTTTACACAGCTGGAAATTTTGAAATTGAAAGAATGGAAATTAATTTGTCCATGGCAAGCAAGGCACATGGCTCAACACAAGGAATTAAATAGATGTCCAACCAGAAAGAAAGCAACAGGAAATGAAAGTACTGGATAAGATTGGAATATATACATTTTGATAAATGTACCAAGCATGTGATACCCAAAAATAATGTTGATCTGGTAAAAACAAGCAAAACCACCTCTGTAATATGATATTGATCTTGTGACAACTTTTTTTTATATTATTAGTGACTCCATATATCTTTTTTTATGAAGTTCAAGTTTATAGCCTGTTCTATAATGAAAATTTCAGGACTTTTACCTAGTTTCCTTATACTTTATTGGGAGAAGCCTGCAATTATTTTCCTCTTTCAGCATGTACTTCCAGGAAAGAGAGAGAGATGGGGATGTAGAAATGTGTTTTAGCATGTGAAAATAAAGACTGTTTGGCACCATAACCCCAACCAGCCAAGCAAAGAGTGTTTTTCATGGTTACAGTATTCAGGAATAGTTTGTGTTCTTTGGATCTTTTGTCTGGAAGGTCAGAGAGCTGCTTTGGATGAACTCTGGATTTTTTATGGAGCAGGTTTGATGTCCTGATGTTAGGATGCCCACTGCCATGGGTGTAGAAAGTGTTTCACAACTTGCAGGCTGCAATTCCTCTCTAATTTATAGCTTTGGGTCCTGTTCTCAATTCCCACAGTACTTTGAGAACACATATGGGTGTATATATTGAAATATTTCTGCTGTAAATATGAATGTATATGAAGCTCTAGCCATCATTTCTAAAATATGAGGAAGATAAAGTATATAGCTGTCCTTAAAAAAGAAAATTTTTGCTTTTCACATCTCTTCCCCTTCCTTGAAGGTCAGAAAACAGTGGGGGTATCTGTCCACTGATAGTGATTATGTAAAAGAATTATTTTTATCTGATATATTGTGATCCTACAGAGGAGTGCTAGTCCAAACTAAGTGCAGTTTTTATTTCTGTAACCTCACCATTGTTCTTCTGCCTTTTTTTCCTGGCCCAAGCCCAATTCTAAAGTAACCCAGAGTATCCATGTTTTCTGTGCCAGCCCCAAGATCCAACCTCCACACTTAACCTAAATTGTACTCAATTTCTCTATAGCTGCACTGTGATTTGGGCAAAAAGTTCTGTTTTCCTTGAGTTTTTTCCTTATAGAGCTGCCCTACACTTCCTTACCATTTTAAATCTCTGGGGAGATTAAATTTTAAAAGTGCCCAAAACTTAAATTACTTAGTGTCTGAAGTCCTTTTTTTTTTTTTAGAAAGCTGACACTTGGTTTTCTTTTTTTTTTTCCCTCCTCTCCATGAATCTTCAGTTGCTGGGTAATTTTTATTTTAATTTCTAGTTTGAGAATGATAGGCCAGTTGCCTGTCTAATGACAAGCATTGCATTTTCAATATTATGCCATGAATAATTATTTCTTCAGGGATTTTATTTTTCCCCTTGCAAATCTCAGCACTATTTTCTTCCCCACTTGCTCCTCCTAGCACTGCGTGCTTTAACTTTCGTTCTGTGCCACTCTGCCAGCAGGACAGTGCTGGCCTTCTCCCTTCAGGTGGAAATAATTTACTCATCCTTCCATAATCCCATAAATCCATCCTTCCATAATTTACTCATTCCACTCATCCTTCAGGTGGAAATAATTTACTTGGTGGGGTTGTGAAGTCAAATGGGTGGGACAAAGAGAGGCAGAAGAAGGAAGAAACACCGGTTGGAAGCAACCTGGTCTAGTGGAAGATGTCCGTGGCAGGGAATGGAATGAGATGAGTTTGAGATCCCTTTCAAATCCAATCATTCTGCAGTTCTATAAGTAAATAAATCCAGATCAAACTCTGTGTGCATTGCATTGGCAGTGATCACAATAAAAGAGGTACAGGGAAGTGCTTCAGTACTTGGTGTGTACTCTGAAAGGAAATATTCTGAATTTACAGGCCTAAAAGGCTGTAGCAGTGCCAACTTGAATGGGAGGTGAGGGAGAAATGGCTCCAAAACCCCTCAGGCTGGCAGGGTGGGAGCTGTAGACAGGGAGAAAGCAGAGCCAGGAGAGGAAGTATCAGTTAATGTCCTGGTGGCCTTCATCTCAGCACCAAAATGCTCTCGGGAGGATGAGGATGCTCACGAGGAGCTCAGGGTCCCACGCTGAGGCAGGGGGTGTTAGCAGGCACTGAAGCACCACTCACAAACCCTGTGTTCAGGCACCAGGGAATGAGGGAGGGAAAATCTGCCCTGAACACCCAAGAACTGGCTGGCTGCAGCCCCGAGGAATGGGGTGACAGAGGGAAAAATTCCCTTTGCTCTGAGCAGCCCTCCCACCTGAGGTTCCTGGAGTGGACACAGGCAGGGATTGAGGAGACTTTGGGATGGCGCTGATGGCGCCAGAAGGTGACATCCCACCTGAGGGACATGAGAGGGACCTCAGAGGCGGGGAAATGAGGTGATACAGAACAAGAGTAATTGTTTTGAGAAAAAAAACCCTCATTCACTCCTATTTTTCCTGAGGGGAGGTTGGAGAAGACAGCCCAGGAGGGAGGACCCGTCTGCCATTCCCCCTCTCTCAGCTCCGTGCCTCACTCCCTGTTCCTCCAGGGAAAGCATCCCTGTCCTCACTGTATGTGGAGAAACATCCCAGTTTCCCACATTTTAAATCAATCTCAGGTTTAAGTGAAGGTGCAGCCTTAAAAGTTATCCCAGCTCCACTGTTTCCCCTGATAAATTACATGAATAACATTTGAGACAATGCATTGTTAAATATTTATGTCTAGTACTATAGAACCAGAAAAAGCACAAGAACCCCTAGAAGAATAAATATATTTACCTAAATAAATTACTAAGACAAATATACTCCTATGTGCTCTGTACCAATAAACAGTAGGTATTCACTAAATTGTGGAATATAAATGGCTCATTTCCTCTAAATGTACACTGAAAGATCTATAACATGTTACACATTTCCTGTGCTTTGCATATATATTTCAATATTCATCATGAAAAGGCTTGCTTATGTGTCAATATACATTACTTTGCATGCATTAAGAAAATATTTTTTTAATTTTGCCATTACAGATGTGCTTTGCTGTGGGGGGGTGCTGGTGAAAACAGAGGCTTTATTTCATGATTAACCCTTTGGTGGCTCATCCTGTTTTATCAACGTGACATTTGCACAAAATGAATTGCTTGCTTAGACACAGCTAACTAAATAAAAGCAGGCCAGAGCTGATAGTATGAAAAATGGATTTTCATTACTGTTTCATTGATTCTTGTAAATAAGGGCCTGAGGCCTGCTCCAAAAAGGCTGCAAACAGTAATAATTTAATCTGAGGTGACATAGACCAAAATGTATGTGGACAAAAATCATCCTTGAATATTAAACAACAGCCTCAAGACAGAGAAAAGTGTTGCAGGCGAATTTAAATGTATGCAGATCGGTGGGTAACATATTTAAAAACAGAAATTAAAGATTCCTGTCATAAATCACATTTGCTGCCATGGATATGCCTTGTTATGCTGGTGTTTAAGGAAACCTGAAAGGTTAAGGCAGTTGGTGCATTAAATCGTACAAGGATAATTAATACTTTTCTTGTGGCTATTTATAAGAAATGGAAAATATAGTTAGATCAGCTGTGGCACTGTAGTAATTTGAGGGGGAAGAAACGAAAGTATGAGTCAATAGTTTTAACTGGACAAATGTCAAAAGCTTAATGAAGCAGTATCCTAATTTGGAGGCCTTTTAAAAGTTACACACAAAAAAAATTAGACAGAATAGTTTGTTCTTGTATTGCACGTAAGATTTTTTTTGCCTTTCCAACATTTAGAACCTGTTTAGTAAAAATAATTGAGAATAATTTCTCTGACTGAAATTTAAAAGAAAATGAAATGGAATCTGTTCCATGGAAGCAAAGTGTAAATCAGGTCTAGACTCCAGAATCGAGAACTTTGTTTTTTCTTATACATCTTCTAATTAAAAAGACCAGTATATTTCGCTATAAAATAGCCTGAAACTACATGTAAGAACATTATTTCACTTATAGTAGTTTGACTTATTGTAGTAGCACCTAACGCTCAGGATGGCTCATAGCAAGACTAATGTAGAAAATAATTTTCCCCTTCAACCTGCTGAAGCATTAATCCTTTTTTCTTTCTTTCTTTCTTTTTTTTTTTTTTTGTTTTGTTTTTTAACTTGGGGTTACATTCAAACAAACCCTTCCAACTACTGTAATTCCCCAGAGGAAAATACTCCTTCATCACTCATTGAGCTCAGGTTTATGATCAGCCTATTATTTAAAATTCTTATTTTTCTTTTCTTTCATGAATAAAAACAATAAACTTTAGTGGTATCAAACATTATTAAAGGGTCTCAGAGCAACAAGACAGAAGGTTTATATGACCAAACTCTCTTAATATAAAGGAGTTGTATATTTTCAGATGTCACTGCCATTCATCTCTTCTCTCTCTCTCTCTCTCTGCCCCCCTTAAGCGAGGAATAAAGATTCTATTTAAAAAATCTCACCAGCATGTAATAACTTTTCACCTGTTTCATGAAAAGTTAAACATTTGGAATACAATTTGCCTCGCTGTTATTTTTATTCTGAATGAAAACAGGAAGTATTTCTTTCTTCAGAAGGGATTAAAAGAAAAGAAAGGCAAATCATCTAAGAGAATTATTTTCAGTCTAAACATGACTTGCTGGGGGGGGAAGTATTTCTCAAACCTTATTGAATTTCTGATCTGTTTGGAGAACATTTTATCTACCATTTTACCAAAACTTTGAAACTTTAATCTGGTTTTGATTTGCAAATATTCATAAAAATTGCCATGGCTTCATGCAGATCTTTGGAAACAAATATTAGTGATTTTTTTTTTTTCACAGCTCTAGCTAGAACACACTGTCTTTGGCAAGTTTCTGTTTGCAACAAACAAAATGTGATACTTTATAGGTTTAATATTCATCATTACCCTGATGTGTCATTGCTATGTGGTGTCACGCCCTGCTACTTTCTGGACCATGTTTCCAATTTGATTATGACAAACCTTTCCTTAAAAACTTCGCTTAAAAAAAAAAATTATAAGAGATTCCACTAATCTAAAATAAAGATTTTCCTTTGGAGGGTTGCATTGTAAATAAAAGATGGGATGTGAAGTGCATTCAGCATACTGACCTTCCAAGAATTATCTGGAAAATAGTCCAAGTCCAAAGGAAAAAAAAAAAAAGTGTGAAATCAGAAAATTCAAAATTCAAAACCCCCAGCTTTATAAGGCTCCTGTTAAAATGGAGAGAAGGAAAAGTATTTCTTTGTAGTATTCCTTAGATAACAATGTGGATTTAGTAAACGTGGTTCTGATGATAGCAGTGTTTTGTTGTTTGATATGATATTTTCTTCTGCAATGATATAAATGTCTGAATATCAGAAGCTGAGCTGGTTATGGACTTTCCTGCTTAGAACATTTAAAAAAAAAGGCATAGTATAATAATCTGTTAAATAAAACCACTTCTATTTAGTCACACCCTCCTAATTCATGAACCATCTCTTCATAGCTGAACCATCTCCTACACCACAAGCAATCAACAATTGCTTCTGGAGGTTGGAGCCTTGCAGATATTTAATATATATATATATATTATTTTTTTTAATAAAAAAGAAATTGTTTCACAGCCACTCTATCAATAAAAGCAGTCTAACTTTTTATCTCTGGTACAAAGCACACTTTCCATACCATAACTATAAACTGTGGGCAAAGTTCTTCTGACAGTGGTATGTTCAACAGAAGGAAAATGTCTCCAACATTATATTTTGATCTGGATAAACAGGCAAACTGCAAAGAAAGATGTAAGGCTCATGTTCTCAGAGCAAACAATTTTTTTTTCTCTTTTAAAATTTTTAAACACATAAACAAACAGCATAAAGTCACAGGAGCCAAAAAGCCTGTAAATCTCAGTCTAGAATTTTAAAAAGTGGTTTGAACCCAACTGTGTTTATCTTTATTTTGCCTAGACATCTGCCAGTACTTTTTAGGCTGCTGCTGCTCGTTAGGCCTGAGCAAATAACTTGTAATTATTAATGTTTTCCTTGAATTTGTACTACATTTTCTGTGTATGAAATATATGAAGAAGATCATGACATTTTCAAATGTCTTTGTTATTGGAAGTTATTTATGAATTTTTCCATGGCATATTTTTCCCCGTGGGTGGTATTCACTCTTGTGCATGCACAAGGACTAAGCAGTACTTAGACCCCACTTAAATCTTCAAAATATGTCTTGTGCAGAGGATTGATTTTCATGCAGAGGGACTTGTATATTTGATCAGAGGGATATTCATTTTGCTATTCAAACAGATATTTCCAGGAGATAAGCTGCGATGCTGCAGCTCTGGATGTGCCGTCCGGCAGCTCTGGAGGAGCCACATGTAAATCAGGCTATTTCTATAAATAATGTACACTTCTTAGAGGGAAAAACTTAAAAAATGCAGAGCAGCAGATTGTGCCGGTGTTGTTCTTGTGTTAATTCTCGGCAAACACAAAGCTTCCCATGAAATGCAAGTTTTTATTAAATAATTCCAAGTTTTCTTCCCCCTTCAAGCCCAAACTGCAGGTTTTGCTGTGTCATGAGTGGTTGTATTAGGAAGCCAATGCTGTCATTAATTTTTTTTTTCTTGTTTAAATTAACGTTCCTTTTCATTGTGTGATTGGAAGACCTCCAGATCAATTGAGAGTCTACAACTCTTGGGCTTGGAAAATAACAAACCCAAATGGTGCTTTTATGAGGAGAAAAAAAGGTTGGCTGTGAATGGCATGGAGGGGCCCAGAGCACTGAAAAATGAAAGCCCTTGGTGCCATTACCCTTTCCAAAGGTAGAGGGGATGGGGAGGAAGCACAGTGACAAGGGAGAGCTGGAAGCTCCAAATTCCACGGGGTGAATCCCCAGATCCCACAGCAAAGGGACTATGGCTGCCAGAGCCAGTGGGTTCATTGTGGGGTGAAGGGGGTAAAGAGATGCTCAGAGCAGGAAAAATTGCTCTTGCCCCAAAGCCTTGAGGTCAGGCATGACTTTGGCCATGCTCATTTCGCTCCTTGCTTAGGCTAACTCAGGCCTCAGCTTTTTCATGCCAAACACCAAGGCCTACACCTCTCCCTTTAATCCTTTCTGGCAGCTTTTTCCTCTTATGGGAGGCTTTTTTAATTGGTTTCATCTTCCTCAAGCCAAATGTTGTGAGCTCTCTCTGCTCCCCTAAGCACCAGGGCTGTTGCTTCAATGTCCACTCCCATTAGATGACTCTCTTTGCCAGTTCCACCTCAAGCCTGATTCATAAAGTTTAAAGCCAAAGGGAGTGATTAGATCATCCAGCCTGACCTCCTGTATACCACAGGCCATTAAATTTCACCTTATTACCTCTGGATTGATCCCAATAAGTTCTGTTTTTCTGAAGAATATCTTGGAGAAATCACCCAGTTGTTGTTTAGAGTGATCAGGGGACTCAATTGTCCCTGTTTCCTCTTTGTGGATTATTCCTGTGAGGAATTACAGTTGATTACAACAAAGGGGCCCAGAAAAGCATGGAAACACTCTTTCTTAACTTCCAACGATAAATTAGAATCCTCTTCCTAATCTGTGGATTGTAATCTGTTATAGTTCATGTCCTGTTTCACAGAAGCTTCATGGAGGCATATGTTGTACATAAAAGAGTGTTTGTTTTGTTTTTGTTTTTTTTTTTTTTTTTTGTCAGAAGTGGTTCTTTTCCCTACAGTGTTTCTAAATATTTTTATCACTATATTACAGTTATGAGTGAGTGTATTGCTTCGCTCCTGTGTAAGGTGTGACTCCACAAAGCCCGAAGCTGTTCAATAGCCTGTCTCCAGCAGTTCTTTAGGAAAAGTGTAAGAACAGGCCAGGAAGAGAGAGACTCCCCTGGCACACCCTGCTGGTCCTGGCAGCGAGGCAGAGGTGACACGTTTGTGGCCATATCATTGTGTTCTGTTTACTCCACTGCTCCTGTTCACGGCACAGACACTCTGGTAATGAAATCCCATTTTAGGCTCTCACCCTCCCAGTGAGTTCCACAGCTCAGTTGTGCAATGTGTGCCTAAAACACTTGGCTTTGTTAGGGTGCAGCTCGGTACCTCTTCTCTGAGTGTTGCTGGCTCCTTGTTTAATTAGACATTATAGAGCTGGGTTTTTGATCTCTCATTTGGTGCAACTTTGTGCAACTTCTCTCAAATGTTTCCAGCGCTGACCTATTTGGATCCTTTCTTTTTGAGAAGTGATAATCTCTGATTATCCTGATTTCTCTTTATCCCATGTTGGTGTCTGTTACACGTTTTTCAAAGTGAGGGCAATGCAAAAACTGAGAGTTCAATATCCAAGATATGGGAATACAGCAGATTTAAAAAGAAAGGCAATGAATTATCACAGAATTCCACGATGGTTTGGGTTGGAAGGAATTTTAAAGATCCCATTTTACTCCCTTCCAGGGAAGGCAGGGACATCTTCCACTATCCCAGGCTGCTGCAGCCTGGCCTTGGACACTGCCAGGGATCCAGGGGCAGCCACAGCTTCTCTGGGCACCCTGTGCCAGGACTCCCCACCCTCACAGGGAAGAATTTCTTCCTAAGATCTCATCTAAACCTTATCTCTGTAATATCTGTGTCTCTTTTATATTTATTTTCTACTAATTCCTATCCCCATTTTACCTTCAGGTGCACCTGATGATTGTGACACCACCTATTTGCCACCCATGAGTGCTTTAGTGACTCCAGAACTTCTAGTGTAAAATCTGATATTAACTAAATGCATCTTATAATTTGAAAGAAATATATGTACGTGTTTAAAACGGTTTTGCACATGAAGTAAAATAACAGCAATTTGTTCAAATTAAGTTATCTTGAGGATGCCTTTGGCCCTGCTGTGATCTGGTTGCTCACTACTCTTTTAGTTAAGAAAACATCTTCCCTATCCTGCATTTCATCCAAAGAGGGCTGCAGTAGATGACCAAAAAATTCTCTTTAACTGTTACTCTTACAATGGCCACTGTGTTTGAAATGAAGCACTTCAGTACTCAAGACACACACACACACACACACATTCCAAATAAAAACCCCAGAACAAAGCTAGAAAATCATTTAATTCTCATCTGTAAATAGCCCAGTTAGCTCTGGAAAGCAGTAGAATACATTGGTTTTAACACAGGAAGCAGGAGCTCGTTACACGTTGGTCCCCACCCCTCTTTCTAGACCCATGTGGAAATACATGTGTTAAATAACCCACCACTTCAGCAATATACTCTATTTATATTTTATATAAAATAATAATCTGGGCCATGGTACTTTGAGTGGCTCACAGAAGCACAAGAAGTCATTAACCTAATCCTCAACATAACATGATGTAAATCATATAAGATGTCATGCATTTTTAGAGGAAGTATTATTTTGAGTGAATACAGACACAGCTATTTGGCATGATTTCTTGAAGGGGATGGGAGTGTTGTGACCCAGAAAATGTGCTGCATTTATTGCTTTGACTCAGGATGTCATGAAGCTTCACATAAAAATGGAAGTTTCAAAACAACAACTTAAAAAAAAAAAAAAGAAAGTTAAATACCAGGAATGTCTTTGTCTAGCTCTAGATTTGGGCTGTGCTGAAGTGAGCATTCCAGCCTCTTGTATTCATGTTTTTACCAAGAGTCACTTCAAAAAAAACTTACAGACACCAGAAAATTCTTCATTATGGACGACAAAAGTAAATTAATGGTACTACTTCTAGTGCTTTAAAATTTATATTTTTTTCCTTTAGAATGAGAAAAGGAAAATCTGAGTAATTACTTACAGGACACAGTATGTGACTCATTTTTTGTCATCACAGCTGTCTACACAAGGTTTCAAAAATCTACCTACTCTTGTATGTGCTTGGGTAATAAAGATCCAGCCCATATAAAGCCAGATGCAGAGCTTGTTGAAATCATAGGGAGGCTCTGTAAATATTCCAGTACTCTTGGATGCAAGCTCTGCACTTAGTTCTGCAAATCAGGATGTAGTAGGATCCTTCATACGAGTAAATCCCATAATATTTTTCATAGAAAGTGAAGTATGTGCAGAGAAGATGCTGCATGCTTGGAGTGTGAGTTCAAAGAAGCGGAGAAATCATCAGCAAGTTCCTGGCTGCGTCCCATATGGAAGCAGGATACTTGCAACCTCAAAGTGGTAAATCCCACTCATTAAATTTCCTTTAGAAAGAGTTACAAATCACTGCTTTTGAGCTCATCTGGGAGCTCCACAAAAGCAACTTTAGAAGATCTTTATCTTCATTGGGAAAAGTTCTGGTAGACTTCCATGAGTTTTATCACAGAATGGTTTGGGTTGAGACCTTGAAGATCATCTCATTCCACCCCTGCCAAGGGCAGGGACACCTTCCACTGTCCCAGGCTGCTCCAAGCCCTGTCCAGCCTGACCTGGGACACTTCCAGGGATCCAGGGGCAGCCACAGCTTCTCTGGGCACCCTGTGCCAGGGCCTCAGTATCCTCATATGGCTGCACTTGCCCCTTCCCCTTATTCCATGGCAGGAAATGCCTATTTTATAGTGATAGCATGAAGAGAAAATGCTCCTTGCTCCACTGTGATGGCAACCACATTCCCCAAAACTCCCCTCCAGCCCTCATTAAGAGTTGCACTAGAAATACCTGAACTTGTAAATGCCACGTAGATCTATACAACAGCTTTCCTGAGTTTCATCCACTCCCTAAGGATATTTTTTTGGGTTTTTTTGCTTGCAGGTGGTTCCTAAAATCCTGCTGTTGCCGGCCTTGTGGCAGCAGGAGAAAAGTTGCTGCCCTGTTATTCTCACCCAAACTCGGGCAGGAGTTGCAGAGCTGTAGCTCCTGCATCAGTTTGCAGCCCACTTGTGCAGGCTTAAGTGGTTGATGTAGTTAGGGCTCTTACCCTAATGTGCCAGCACTCAGCTGAATGGAACCTATGATCTCCTCTGAGGTTCATCCATCATTATTCACAACCTCTGCCTTGTGCCGTCATGCAGGCAAACGCTTTCATGTATTTATTCATCTCATTGTAAGAATTTCTGCAAGCATTTGCAGACCACTAAGGCCAGCAGTGATTAAAGCCATGCAGCCTTGAGCAGATGTAGACACTTTAGTTCGCCCAATTCATTCTGCTGAAGGAGTCTAAATCAAGTATTTTCGGCACCAGGAAGAGAGCTCATCTGTTGCTGAAGATCACTGCTCTCCCCAAATATCTTTCTTAATCGTTGTCTTGTTATAATACTTGCCTGTTCCATAATTCATTTTGTACAGAACGGAGCAGTGAAATGGATGCTGAACTTTTCTCACATTCCCTGTGTTTGGGTGACTACAGCAAAATTCTGCTTTTAAGGAGGTAATGGGAAGGAGCTGTGAATCCTGGAAAAGGGAAGAAATCGTATCAGTTTGATAATTCATTACCTTTCCAAAACAGCAGAGATGTGGAGGGAGAAGGTGAGAGAAAATAGCATCTGTGGAGAGAGAGGATTCAGCCAAAATGATTTTAATTTTAATAGGTGATAAAATCCAGGCTGAAACTGGCCTGTGACACCAGAGCCTCTATTTGCAGCAGCACACTTTTAATCGCAGCCATAAAACATGTTTTTCGTCTAAGGAGCATTTCTCTACTTGGTTAATTTTTGTGAGCCTTTCATTTATACAGTAGGTCATCCTCCCAGACAAGCTTTCTGCTGGCCCTGGAGCTCCAAAGGAGCATTTGATTCTCTGCTTGGACCCTGTCCTCTACCTCTGTTCCTTGCCAGCCCAATTAGCCTCACACTGCATGGCTGTCAGTAGCCTAACTACCTTGGAGCCATCAGATTAAAGTTTCCCTTTCCCAGCTACTCTATTCATCAGGAATCCAGCACAGCCAAGGTTTGTATAACCTGCTATGCTGAGCCCTCCCACTCAATTGATTTCTGATCCCTAATGAACCATAGGCTGATGGACAATTACTCATCTTGCTGAGACATGTGGGGACTGTTAAAAGCAGGGTACTCGGGAGCTTGTGAAACTCTGCGCTTTCTTATTTAACATTAGCTGTAATTTCTGACACAGGAAGGATTATAACAGGATCTGTTAAACATCAACCAGACTACCTCGCTAATGGCTAAAATTGTTTTTTAAAAACTCTCAGTCCCTTTATTATTTACTTGTAGATAATGTAACAATGTATTTTAACAATCTGCTACATTTAGAAGAAAAGTTGCAAGCCCCTGAAATACCCCACGGTGGAACATGACATGAATAGCTCAAAGCAGCTCAGCACTGCTAATGTGGACTGTTCTGTGTTGGACTGTAACTCAGATGGATACAATTAAAATAAGAGTATGATTATTGCTGTTACTGTACTGTGTTATGACTGCTCTGAAGTGCCTCAGCAGCCTCAGCCGGTGCTTTTAAGCAGGGTTTTGCCACACTGAATGTGTTAAATCTTAGCCCTGATGTGTTGATGAGGATAACGATTGGAATATTAGAAAAATCATCTATTCCCAGACTTAAACACTTTAATAATTAGGCAGCTAAATTTGTTATCCCCAGGGTCATAAAACTCCTCGGGGAAATAAATTATTAAAAGCTCCTGGTTTGTGAAGGGTAAGGTATGTGATCTGTGCTGCTTTTGAAAGGAATGGCTTCCCAAATGTCTGTCTGACTTTTGGCTCACTTGGCTTGTTCATCCTTTACAACCAATGACATTAGAAAATTCACTACTTATTCCAGTGATTTCACTTCCAGTTTAAGGAATTGGCCTGTAAAAAACCATGACAGAAGGGACTAACAAATATATAATTTCAGGAGTAGTTGTGTTATGAAGTGATTAAAAAAAAACAACAAAAACAGCAAGGAAGTTTAGCAGCACACTTCTAAGTTCCTCATGTAAATAGAAATATTTGCCCTCTTTATCTTCTGAGAAGATCATATGATCTGATATACAAGAAATTTAGAGTAACATTATTATTCATTTGTGTAAATAGTAGGGAAAAATTGGAGAGTGATTTTTATTTCATTTTCTGTTGTTTTTTTTTATTTTCCACATTATCTTCCAACCATCTATCTGTAGAGTCTGAAATGGTTTGCCTCACAACCTCACTGCCCTCCTTGAAATCCCTTGTGCTCTTTTTACCATTTTCCTTTAAGAGCATTCCTGCAGACCTGAAACAGTCCAATCCTTTAAACTGGGTGCTCTGTCCTCATACCGAGGGCTCAGTCTTAAAGACTCTGAATGTGTCTTCATTTGTGCTCTTAAAAAGCCATTATGGCTATTGCTATTTTAAATTATTTATAGGGGTCCCTATAGATGGATACTGCAACATGTAAATAGATAAGTTGATGACCCTAGCCCAGCAACACTGGTTTTAAAACTAAAATATGAGATAATGAGAAAATAGCAGCTCATGGAAGCAAATAAGAACAGAAGTAGGGAGCAACAAAATGAACACTTTTCCTTGGTTTACTGTTGAACATGGCTTGGAGATATGGAATCCCAGAATAGTCTGGGTGGGAAGGAACCTTAAACTCCATCTTCTTCCACCTCCTGCCATGGGCAGGGACACCTTCCACTATCCCAGGTTGCCCCAAGCCCTGTCCAACCTGGCCTTGGACTTTTCCAGGGATCCAGGGGCAGCCACAGCTTCTCTGGGCACCCTGTGCCAGGGCCTGCCCACCCTCACAGGGAAGAATTTTTTCTAATGTCTACTCTAACCCTGACCTCTGTCAGTTTAAAAACATTTCTACTTGCCCTATCACTACATGAAAATACCTGGAATGTTTCACAAATCTGTAAATATGCATGAAAAAACTTCTTGAGTTATTTCAACCACCTGTTCTTATTCATTTCCTCAATTTCTTAAAATCCATTTTAGGACTGAGAGAGCCAAACCCACTCCCTGTTGTTCCAGCCTTTTACTCTCTAGCACACAGGTTTGTGTCTGTTTTAAATCTGATTTCTCCATGGCAAATTATTCTTATTCCATTTGTTTTTGTGTTGGCATCATCCTTTAGGGGATGATCCTTGTCTTTGGTGCTGTATCCTCAGCATGGCTGGATCCTAGACCCCAGTATTTTTCTTTTGGAGTAAAAAGGCAAAGATCTTCCCTTCTATTATTGTCTTCTAGTCCATGTCTGAAGAGTAGCACTCACTTTTCAAATTGAATTGCTACTTTTACAGGTGTCAGAGTTGCTTTTCCTGAAGGAAAACACTTTATAACTTGATTCTGTCTCATAGAGGAAACATTCCTCTTGTCCCTCACCACCCCTCCACCATTTCTCATCCTGCTCTCACACCAAGCATGTGAGTCAGCTGGCACAGCCCCAGATGTGGCCACATCTGGGCAAGAAGACAGCTGTGCTCAGGCTAAAATCAAAATTGTACAAGGAATGGGCAAACTGGATTGCCCAAAAACAAGTAATGAGAAAACTGTGTCCAAAATGCAAGTTAATTTTTTATTCCCGTGGAAATTTTCTTTAACATTTATAAAGGATTTTGAAGGGGGGGTGGGGTGGTTATTTTTCCATACTGATCTTGCTATTAAAAAAAAAAAGGAAAAAATATCTGTTTCTTGTCTGGGCTCTGGAATTGAAATGCTTCAGTGGCAGGGTAAAAAGCAAGAGGAATGTTACTTCCAGAAAAAAGAAATTTCTGCTTGATGTTGCTGAGACCTTAGAAGTTTAAAAATGGAATTTAAAACCAGACTGCTATTTGTGTGAGCTTTTTTGATTTGTCACTACTCTGTCCTTTTTAAACACTCTATTTTATTTTATTGGGACTGGAGGGTAAATGGCAATTGCAGTTCTGGTGTACTCCCTGATATTCCCAGAAAATCTTGTTGGATCATGAGGAATAACTGGCAGGTGTCCTGGATGATGTGGTGTCTGGCCTTTGTGTATGACAACTTCCATCCCGGAATTTCTGCCTGCATGGGGTATAAATATGTGGTCAGAACCCTCAGACTGGGATCGAGCTGTGCTGCTTGAACTCCTCACTTCTTCTGGGTTGGAATCCTTCTGATTCAGGCAATCCTGGAAACCAAAGGGGTTTAGCAGCTATGGTGTCACAGGTGGAATGTGCTTATTTGTAATTTTAGGGGTCTTTTTTAATGTTTTTATTCTGGCCAGAAGTGTAGGGAAGTGATAGCAGGAAGCCTGCTTGTTTTCACCTTAGGCAAGCCCAGGATACTCGTGGTGACCAGCCCCAGATTCAAAGCAGTTATTTTGGGGCCAAAAATGGCTCTTTTAAGGGTAAAGCTGCTCTGTGCCCTCAAGCCCTGCACCTACCACCCAAAACCTGGCCACAAAGCCCAGAGCAGCCCCGTGGTGGCACAACCTGAACTCACACCTTTCCAGGCTGTGAATGTCTCTCAGCTCTGACACTCTCAAACTCCTTGAGTTTCCCAAAGGAGCTCTCCAGCCTGGCTTTTCCCCCGAGATCTCAGCCTGTTGGATTGTGGTGTTGGTGTTTTCCTGTGCCCTGGTGCTGTGGGACAGCCTGTCCCAGCACCAGCCCCCCGTGGGTGGAAATGGGGACGCTTCTGTCACTTGGATCTTGTGCTTAACAGCAGAGACAGCAGCGTCACTGAGGGCTGGGATCCCTTTGGATCCTGCCAGGATGTGCTGGGGCAGGCTGGAATGGGGTGTGGAAATCTGTCCCTGGCCCTGCAGCAAGACTTTGGCTCTTCCTTGGCACCAGGCTGGGGTGAGAAGGGACCGTGGCATCAGAGCTGTGCTTTTGGGGCGTCCCTGTTGGTGGGGAGCTCAAGGATTTCTGCCCGTGGGGGGAACTGGCTTGGCTGGGGGTTTTGTGTTTGGGGATGAAGTGTAAAGTCTTCTCTTCTCCTCTTCAGCTGCACAGTGTGGCCTCCTATGCAGTCTCCAGTTTAAAAAGGGAATTTCTTACAGTGAAATCAGGATTAGCTCACAATATGAAATGGACAAGCAGACACACTTTATAAAAGTCATGTAATAAGAACCTTTGAACCTATTTCTTCTCTTTTCAAAGATTATATATATTCATTCTCAGTTCAGGTTGTGCTGCATGTGCTGAAAATAAAATCTATGCCTAATACTCAAACTCGCAAAGCAAAGGTAATCATTTCAGAATTATTCAAATGAGAATAACAGCAGGTATACTGAGAAGTGAGGGAAGCTAATGTTGCACTAACCATCATTAAACATTACTATAATTACGAGTGCATTTTGGAGCTATTTTACAGGATATGCTACTTTTTTTTTTCCTTCTGTAAAAACAAGGAATGAAAATTTCTTTGAAAACTGACTTTCAAACCAACCTGGTGGGAGTTCACTATCCATGGTAAGCAGTGGGTGGAGAACTGAGTTAAAGGTCCCAGTCAGGGAGGACTGGATTGAGCCTGTTGTGAAATGTGAGTTTTGGAGGCACGGGATGGGAAGGTTGTAGGATCAGTAAGAGGATCAGTAGTGGAGTTCTTCTCCTGTCTGGGGTGCAGGGAGGGTTTCAGTGATCCCTGCATGTACCTGGTGGAGATGGAAGCCCTGGAACACCTGAGGGGAAAAGGATGCCTTTTCTTGGTAACTTACTGATTCAATAGCAAAGAGTTCCACTGCACATTTCTAGATCAGCATAATTTTCCTCCTTCTCCCATCTGACACAGTCTCAACACTCACTCTCTCTCAGCTGTGTCTCCTTTCCTCTCTCATTCCTCCACCATCTGCTCCACATGCTTTCCCATAAATTCCCGACTTGGACTCGGTTCCCCGGCTCTGAGCTTATCTGTCTCAGGGTTACACGCTGGAGCCATCAGAAAGGCATCCCAGAACTTTCTCTGCAAAATGAATAACCATGGCAAAACCTCCAGAGGAGCTTGGGAGGTCTCTCTCGAGGGGTCAGAACTTAATTTCTTGTTTATTTTGAGGGGTTTTTGTGGTATGGGAGGACAAGAGAGGTGTCAGGAGTTAACAGAAGTTTACATGATTAATGTTCTCGTGTTTTGAATGTTATTCCCAGAGTGGATTCAGATGGAGGAAATTAAAAATAACAATAAAAATACTACTGAGTTCTCATTCCTATTACAGATAAAATTTATCTTATTTTTTTTCCCCTCAGCCACTTCTTTTTCTTTTTAGGAAAAGTCCTGTTTCCTACAAAGGAATTACCACTACCCCATGCTCCTAAAAGCCCCAAATAAAACCCAAAACAAAAAAAGGAAAGCTGTTTTACTTAGAATACTTTCTTTTCTGAACTTGGCTGTCTCTGTTTTGAAAGCTAGAACTATCAAAACCGAGGGGAAGTAAAGAAATGCATTTCAAGCAAATATAAAGGTTAATTAATTTCTGTTACTCAGTTAGCAAAGAGGACCCACATGCTGGTTCTGTTAGGAATGGAGATAGTTTTAAGTACACTGTGCATCCTTGCTTTGGAAGATTTTGAAATCCAGGGAAAGGCAATTCCCAGCCTCTCTTGAAATCCAGAGAAGTAAATTTCCCAACCTCTTCAAGCTCTGTCTTCAATTGTGGTTGCTGTAGGAATTGATGATGTTTGTCATGTGGCAAAACTACCTCTGACTCTCGGAGTATTGGAAGTGGCTGGATTCTGCTCTGGTCAGAGCATGTTTTGGGACAAAACACCATTATCTACAAGTGTTTGCTCCCACTACTGCTGAAAATTAAGAAAAACATGGCTGATGTTAGTGAAAACCAACCACAGAGCCTTAGAATTGTTTTGGTTGGAAGGCACCTTCAACATTCATCCCGACGCCTCCCACGAGACCAGGTACCTGGTTTATTGTACCTCAGCATTTCTCTTTAGAAACAATGTGCTGATTTTTTTTTATTTATTATCTTTTTTGTCTTTGCACAAGAGTTAAAGCACTAAAGGCAAGATTTATTATAATTAAGGCAGAAACTAATTGCACAACTTTGTGCAGCCGTGACATCCCTCACTGCAATGGGCTACTCCAGCCATCCTGGTTCTTGTGTTGGAGCCATCCCAGCTGGAGCCAATCCTCATTGCCCAGGGATCTGGCCGACCTCCTGCTGCAGCTCTGCCATCACATGGGCATCCTGCTGAATTTTAATCCTTGTCAGTGCTTAGGAAGCTGTAGGTTTCTAAAAGGGAGTTCCTTAACCTGCTCTTGTCTGGGTTTGTTGCGGGGCAGTGGGAATCCCAGGCTGGAAGGGACCTCAGTGAATCATGTGGTGCCACCTCCCTGCTCCAGCAGAGCAATGGGATGGCTCAGGATTGTCTCCAGAGGGTTCTGGAATGTCCCCAGTGAGGGAGACTCCACACCCTCTCTGAACATCGTGTTCAGGGCTCAGTCACTGCACAGGGAGGTTCTTCCTCCTGTCCAGGTGGAACTTCCTGAGGTCAGTTCCTGGTTCAGGAACTTCCTGGGCTCTGCTCTGACCCTCCCTGCAGACAGGGACAGACAGGGATGAGGTCCCCTCTCAGCTGGGGCTCCTCTCCAGACCCAACAGCCCCAGCTCCCTCAGCCTCCTCTCCTGCACTCAGAGACAGTGCTGGAGTTTAAATACTCTTGCTGAGGGAAACCAAGCTAATAATCAAAGAGTTATATCAACATTATTTAACTTTTAAAATAATAATAGACTTGTTGATTTCTGAGATGGAAAAAATCGTTAGGTGTGTGTGCCTAAGAATAAGTCAACTGAAGGAGCAATCAAACTCTACCCAAATAATCTTTATATCAAAAGCTTCACTCTGTCCTTATTTAAACTCCACGAACAATAGGTGTGCATCACAGCATGTCCAGAAGGTCATGAAGCAGGCATGTTTTGCCCAGATAAAATGAGCTATCAGATATTGGGAAAAAAAAGTATTCTGGAATTGATCTTTTGTGGCTTCTGTGAGCAAGAAACAAGGTTAAATTAATTTCAGAACCATCTGAGCTTTGGGCGCTGACTTTCATTGGCTGAGATGTTAATATTTTATGTGAGCCTAAAGCATGCCCAATTAAAGTGAGATCAGAAACGTCCACAAGTATATTCAAAGAAAAGCGTTAGGCTTTCGGACAGTGCCATAAATCCGCGCGCCAAAAAAGCTACAGAGGGAGAACGTTAAGGGTCTGGCAAATAAGGAAATAAATAAAAGCTTGGAATGCCATTCCTGCAGCTCAGGCAAGTCCTGTGGTGTACGAGCAAGCCTCACCAGAACTGTAAAACAAGTGCCACACGTGAGTGCAGCTGGGCAGGAGCTGGTTTAGGGGGTGGGTGGTGCTGCCACAGGACAGGGTGCAGCCCTGAGATGGACCTGGAAATGTGGCTGTCAGATGGTGAGGTTGGTCCTCAGCTGGGAATCAGCGCCAGGGAATGTCCTGAGTTGGAAGGCACCCATAGGGATCTTCCAAATCCATCTCCTGGCCCTGCACAGACACCCCGACCACCCCACCCTGTCCCTGAGAGCGTTGTCCAAACTCCCCTGGAGCTCTGCACTTCTCAGCCCCTGCTCAACCCCTGCCTCAGAGCTGAAGATAATCCTGAATATGGAAACTACAAGATACTGGCCATCTTAGCATCTCTCCAAAACTAGGATTCTTGCTGTTTCTAATTCCTCCTTCATTTCTGCAAGCTCCTCTTTGATTTCTTGAGGTATACAAGAGTTAACCTGGGTGTGCTGCAAACTCACCAGCTGTGTTCATCTCTAAAGGGGTTTTGTGGGCCCCTGCACCACAGCTGAGCCTTTAAAGCAGCACTTTGAAAGGCTCTGGAAAAGCTTGAGTTGGGTGGAAAAGGCTGTTAAAACTATGGCCAGATCTTGTAATTCCTGTTAATAAATTCCCTTACTGTCCCTGCTGCCCAACATCTTTCACCCCATCTTTCACCTCCATCCCTGCCTGGAGGTCTCACCTGGATCCATTTACCTGGGAGGCCACTCCATACTCAGGTTTCATCACCTGATTTTGGGTCCCAGACACCAATTTTCCCCTAAAACCAACTTTCCCCTAAATTTTCATCTATTATATCTAAAAAGTCTTCTGTTGTTGTCTGCATGTGCCTATTTAAAAAATTGGAAATTGTCTTTCTACAGAAAAGACCTTTTTATCTGTTCAACTAAATAAATATCTATATCGTTTATGCTCCCTAATGCAGTTTTGTGAGCAATACAGATATTTAACAGGTTCCTGGCTGCATTCTGGTGGGCAGCATTTAATAATGCTGTGATGGAGCAGGCTCTGGGCTGGGGGTTGGTCTGGATTTCAGGTGTTTGCTCTCCCATGCCAAGGCAGAACATCAGCTCTGCTCCTTCATTCCCTGAGCCTTGCCCAGGCACCACTGCTGCTCTTCACAGTGCTCCACTGCACACCAAACTCCTAAATAATCACATTCTTATGGAAAATTTGGGGTCTTGAGCATGGAATAAATCCACAGGGTCTCAATTTTCAGTTCTATGTGACTTATGTGCATAAAATATTGCCATTTGTAGGTTTTTTTTTCTTATTAGGTGGGTCTTGTTTGTTTATTTTTCCTGATGTTTTGGGTTATTTTGCTATTTTTTTGTTTGTTTTTTTTTTTTGTTTGTGAACATCCACTTTTGGGATGAAAACTTTTGTCTAGCAGTGTCCACACAGAGCAAACTCCTGTGGATTAATCAGGGTGGCTGAAACACTTTGGATAACACAAAAGCCAGAACCACTCTTTCTTTTTTTTCCCTTTATTTTCTTTTTTCTGCATTCCTCAAACCAAACATAAACTTTTCTGAGGTTTCTGAAAGTTTTGAAAACTTTCTCTGTTTGTTTTACACATTTTCACATGCCTTTATGCTTCTTGGTCATTCTCTGGGTCTGTAAGGAGAAAAAAAATAGTGTAAAGAGAAATTCCTGGTATTTGTTGGTGACTCTCGTGGGAAATTTTCCCTTTTATCCTCCTGTTCTCTATCCATTGTCAGCTCAGCATCATGGAGTTGGTGATTATTGTTAGATGGGGTTTGAATACTACCTGCACTTGGGTAATTAATGGCTCGTTATAAAGCTTATATGAATTATTATGGAGTTATGGAATCTCTTAAGAGGGAAAGTTATGTTTGTGTAAAATGATATTTACTTTTGTTACAAAAAACCCCCACTGTATCCTAATTAACAAAGAGCCCTGGAAGCAGGTTTGCTAAAATTTTCTTGATACTATCCCCTAAGTCTGCTCATCTGAGGGTTTTTGTAGTCAAGAACATGAGAGCGCTTGTTTAATTTTAGAGATGTTGTAAAGAAACTTGTGAGAGTGTTTTGTCCAGTGTGTGAGAGAATTCTTAGCTGTATGAAAACTCTTAAGGATCATTTCCACATTTGGTTCTTGATTTTGGTTTCATCAGACACTGAGAGTAGGAAAGGGTGGGAAGGTGTCCATCCACCTCTGTGCTCTGCACTGAGCCAAACCCAGCATTCACTGTGAGAGTGAAAATATTTTATATATTTAATTTTTATGTATTTTGTGCAGCCATACAAATCAACTCGGTTACTAACAACCTGAGTCAATTCTGAGTAATTGATTTAGGGCTGAAAGGCTTGTGTCCTGTTACCAATCCCTTGAGCTATGCAGTCCCTAGAGAGGAAAATTATTGTGTTTTCCCATCCCCTGTCTGCTCACATGAGCAGACAGAGCAGGGCAGAGGAATGATGTGACATCCACGTCTGTTCTCATGTGTCAAAGCAAAGCTGTGAGGTCCAGTTTTAATCTGTTTTTATTTCTAACCATGTCAAGGGCCTTCAATAAATAAGAAACACAATTTGCAATTGTTTGGAGTACAAAAAAGTCTTGAGTAGGTCCCTTCACTCTTCATGTGTTGGAATTTTCTTTATGTTTTTGTTCATCCTGAGCATTCCTGAGCCTCAGATAAGGTCTGAGGATTTCTCTCAGTGGTTTGTGTTTTGCCTGGCTGCTTTAGCACATGGACTTTGCTCTCCTCAAGGATTTCCATACATGCTGGATCTTGCCTTTCCCAAGCATGGGAGGGGAACAGTGGGTCTGTCCTGATGTGTTCATGAGCAAAGGAAAAGATTCAAAACAAACATCTGAAAACACCCATTTCTTGCCTCCTTGCAAATGTCTATCATGGTTTAAACCACCACTTCAGCTTCTTTGGTCTCATAGGTTATAATTTCCTGTTATCAGGGTAAGGATGTTTCAAACAGCTTTTTGCAGATGATTAGGTATTTGCTGATCATTCAGGACAATTTACAAAGATAAATATATGTTAAATGGGTTTCTTGTTAAAACCAATGTACAAGTAACCCCTCGAGGCCAGACAGTAATTACTCCTAATAACAAATTAAAGCATTACCTACTTCTTTTCCGTTTTTCATTTGAAGAGGAAATTACCTTACAAAACTGAATGGATTCAAAACTACAGGTTCTTTTTTTTTTTTTTTATAAGGCTACTAAAAATAAGAAAGCAAAAAAATTAAGGGAGTAACACACCTAGAGAAAGGAATGGTCTTGACAAAAATTTTTTTATTTTGCAGGGATTCTGTGTAGATTTTGAAGATGGCATCATGGGCTGGGTCTGGCTGTGCCTCTGTTCACTCCCAAAGCAAATATTTGGCTCCATCCAGGGTTGGTCTGGGAATCATTGCTCACAGCATCCACCATCCACTGCCCCCATCCACCAGCCTGACCCTTGGGGAAATCTCTTGAAAAGTTCTTTCCTTGTTCAAATCAAAACACAGAATTGGCTGGAAATGGCTCAGCCATTGGGTGTTAATTTCCCCCAAAATATTTGCTGTCATATCCTGGTTGTATTACTTATGGTCTCTCCTTAAATTTACCAAATAGCTTCAGATTGTGAATATCATGAGTGTTGGAATCTGAGATGCAGAGAATTCTCAGAACTTTGGGCCTGTAAGCCAAAGTTGAGAATTAAACAGAGGATTTGATCTGAGACCTTGGAAATGTCTTCCAAATTTAGGTGCTCGAAGTGAGAATGTGGATTTATAGTTTAAAGCAGAGACGTGCTAAGTTAAGAAGAGGAAAGTTTAGAGTTTTAGAGTTTAAAATATAGAAAAAATAAAAGCATTACAAAGGTAAACAAGAGGTTTAGAATGCAGCACTGTAGATTTCTGTGTCATGACATGATTGGCTAAGAAAGCTGACACTGTAGCATGAGTCCATACGATGAAAGATTTAAGGATTGGGTCTAAAACATAAATATCCTTGTTGGCAGTGTTTTATTGGTCATTAAATCCTTAAAAGACCTTGTAATTAGAGGTCTTGTAGAACTTCTGAGCCATGCAGTGAAGATGTGAGCCCAGCTCACCCCTCCTGCCTATGTAGAAGATAAGAAAAATAAATTGCATCATCTAAAAAACTCAGAGGTCCCATCTCTGGCTTATTCAAAATTCCTCTACAATTCCTCATGAGCATGAAAGGAATATTCTGTATTAATAAATTATTGCAGAAGAGCTGTGGACATCAGAGAGGCTGTCTGAGGTTCTCTGTCCATGGCTGAGTTGTTGACCTGGGAGTTTCAGGGATACAAGGATGGCAGGTGCTGTGCTCCTCTCCATCAGTCAGTAAACTGCCTGTGGAAAGGGACTTCCCACATCTTCAGAGTTTGGATGGAGATTGAGTGGCTCTCACAGCTTTCCTATTGTTTCAATTTCTGCTGGAATTCAGGGCAGTGCACACCTCCTGGTGAATCAGAGCACTGTGTTGGAGACACTTCCTCCTGAGTCAAGCTGACTTTGGCTCATCTCCTTCATTTATGTATAACAACTACTTCAGATGTTTTTGAAGTCTCTGGAGAATTTGTTATGAGCAAGACATTTTTTTTCATGAGTTTCTGACTTTTTCACTTAAAAAGCATTTTCTATCTGGGTCTTGCCATCTGTTTGCAGAGCTGTCTTGCTAGACACACACTTTAGGCAATTCCCTGTAGCTTCTGAACCCAATTGCATCTTCCCAGCTCTGTCAGAACCTGTCCTAAAGGTTGTGTAAAACTTATGTGTACCTGGAGATCTTGGATAAATAATTCATCTCCATATACTCACTAAGGTGTTATGTGTGATAAGAGCCTTGGCTTGGAATACACAAATGTTGTTAAATTCAGTTTTTCAACTATGGGGTTTCTTAAACAGTCATTTCCCCCTCTCCTTAGCTGAAATTTTAACAGGACTAAGGTCTTCCCAAGAGCTTGGAGACTTGGTTCTCCTTGGATGCAGCATAGAAGGCACCTGGCAGTGAAATAGTAATTCCTTGCAAGTGTTTTTTTGGTGAGAGGACAGTGGCAATACATTTGTTTGCATAGTGCAAGGTCCTGTCTCTCAGGAAAAATCCTATATAACAACTCTCCAGCATGCACTTCTTTATATTGTCTCTTACTTCCAATGTGGAGCTAAAGATAATGGTTTAAAAGTTTGTTCCAGAGTAGGAAATTCAGGTTTCCATCTCATAAAGGCTTGATTTTGAGCTGCAAGATCCTTAGAACTAATTTGTCCTTCTCTGAAATATTAGTGTTTTAAAGGATGTTTGAGAAAGTACTTAGAAATATGTCTGTGTATCTGGTCAGTTCTTCCCAGGAAAACTGGGAATTAACCTGCATTAATGAATTACAGTGTTGTGATCGAAAAGTCCAGATGAATCTGTGTCACACGTAACACAATTAGTTATTTTCTCAGTTTGTCTTCAAATGTACCATTTTGTTTGGGAATATTGCAGATATATGTCACTCATTATTGATAGATTTGTCTGACTTCCTGTCAAATCTATGTACATTGACAAAAATCTATTTTGTTGTTTTTGTCACAGAAATCTATATTGGCATTTTTCCCCATGGAGATTTGGCTAGTCATTGTCAGCATGAGGTGCCAGCTAGAGCTTTTACTGTTTTTATTGTGCCAGCTGCTTTCTTGGCTTCAAATCTTTTGGTTCAGATTGTAAATGGGGGCGAGACATCCGTATCTAGCCAGCGTGCTCGATGGAATATGACAGGGACTTGATTTTTCATTCCTTGCTGCCTTTCTTAGTATTAGCAGAAGATGACAAGGATGGCTTTATCTTCTGACCAGCAGAGACGGTGGAGGAATGGAGCTTTGCATGTACAAGGGCCATGGGAAATGTTAAAATACAAATTGTTTTTTTCTGTATTTTACTGCTCATTCCTACTGTGGGTTTCTTGGTTATTTCAGTCTTTTTTTTTTTTTTCTTGTGAGGATCTCTGAAGACATCTTGGAGTTCATAAAAAAAAAAAAGATTCCCAAGCTTTTTGGCTAATGTTAAGTCAGGATCACTGCATTCTTTTCATAATTGTTTTGGCCTAAATTGTTATAACTGAGAACACGCCCTCTGAGAAATCAGGTCTTTTTGAGGTGTTTTTAGTTTGTTTAGAGGCATCCAGGATCACCAGCAAGCTTGATAGCATAGTATTTAGCTAATAAATAGTTCACATTTTAAGGCAAATTAGGACTTTTATTTTAAAGCATTGGTAACCTCTACAATTTTAGCACAAATCTCGTGATATTTGCTATTGTCCCTAGAGCCCCAATGGCTGCAGTAAGGTTGTTAATCTGAACCTGTAGCCCTTTATAAAATATTTTTGCAGCCCATTTGTTTCCTAAGAAAAAGCTTAAAATGACGAACCCCGTTAGAGCCGAACGATGAAACCCAACACAACTGCTGCCTCTTGAACCACTTGGGTTTCGAAGGCAGTCTGGATCCTGGTTGGTGATTTTCAGGTGCTGAGGGCCGGTGCCCTGTTTGCAGTGAGCCGTGGCGCACACGGGGTGCCGAGGGCAGGACCCCTGCTGTCCCCACGTGTCCCCACCATGTGTGGGGTGGCTGGAGGCTGCAGGAAGCCCGATAACCTCTCCACAAGCCACAGGGCGATAGCAGGACGTGCAAAACCCCACCAAATTCATCTTCCAGGTGTGCCAAAGTCCGTGGAGCCACATCAGCTTGGGGTTGGGGTTGGGCCAGCTGCCCCAGGGTCCCCAGCAGGCTGAAGGTGCTGCTGCCACGGCTCCTCTGCTGCTGGTACCCAAGGTAGCTTGATTAAACTTGGATGTGTAGCCACATGCTGTAATCATTCCCTCAATGACTGCAAATTTGGCCTTGTTGATCTTTTAAATCCTTGCCTTTCCAGCGTGCCAGTTCGCTGTAAATCACAGACAGTCTCCATTTTCTTTATTTGATTCCAGAAAACTGTCTGTGTGCTGAAAACAAGTCTTTGAAAAATGCTCGTGTATCCTGCTGTCCTCTTCTACTCGGGGTGATTGCATAATTAACCTGGCCAAGTATCAACCATACAAGAGTTGAATGCATCCCAAGTTCAACTGGGGAGGTTTTTACCATAAGAATGCGCCTGTCCTGAGACTAAAACACAGGTTAGATTTCCAAGTTTCTGAATATTGCTCAATGAAAGAAGAATATGTTGCCCATGAGAGAGAGGAAAAAAAAAAAATCAAATGGTGGTGTAATCTATAATCAAAAGCCCTAGTGGGCACAAAGCATTTTAGAACAAAGGTTTGCTGAATCTGCAAGGATAATAAAAGTGTTAAAGTCTGAGCAGAGAAACGTTCTTATTTACTTACGTATAAGAAGGTTACTAAAGCACAGATAAAAAGCTCACAGGGCAGACAAAGCTCTCTGAATCCTTTTTCTTTTCCTGCAGTCAGATATGAACATATGATACATGAATATTTATCAGAACAGCAGATAACTAGTAGCTACAGTTGGATTTAAACTCAGCAAACCATAGCTTGCAGTTTGTGCTCACAGGGGCTTCGTGCAAGTGTATTTTATTCCTTTTTCTTCTTTTTTTTTTTTTCACTGTTTTTGTACTCTGTATATGCAGTCTTGTCTCCCCTAAGCTGTCTTTTGATTCTAACTGAATGAACCTAAAAATACAGCGAGGATCTTCAATACAAAACCTCCAGTGCATATCAACTAAAGGCTGACAAGGTTTTCTACGCTCAGGCTTGACAAGAATGACTTTCAAGCTGTACGTAGTCAAATCCAGAAATCTCCAGATTTAGACCCAGCTTCCTCGTAACTCTCTTCAGGTTATGTTGAAACATTTATGAACCTCCCAGAGCCTCGTCTTGCCTCAGTTTTGTAACAGCGTCTGCAAGCTGGTGATGCAACCGCAGTTTCACACTGCCGTAGCTGCAACGGGATCGTCTGCTACCCGCAATTTGGAACAGCAGAAAATTGGAGGTTCTGCAGAGAAAAGGGGGGGAGCTGGTTTATTCCCATCCCTACCCACAGGTAGAGGGATGGATGGCAATTACAGGAAGGCAGCTGTGTGCTCACTCTTTGCTCCAGTGCTTTTGTGTGCACCAGCATCACGGGCTGGCTCCAAAAAAGATTCCTTCAGAGCAGAGAGAGGGTGTTGGATTCAGAAAACACCCTTGGCCGTGAGAGCAGCGAGCTGGGAACCATTTTAATAGGGATTGACCATTCACTGACCAAGTTTTGCCAAGATTGGCCCCATTTGAACCCTAAAAGCTACAAAGAAAGGAAGGGAGACTGGGTTTGACTCGATGGTCATAAAACCATGGAAAGGTTTGGGTTGGAAAGAAGCTTAAAGTGCATCTCATTCTACCCCCTGCCATGGGCAGGGACGCCTTTGAGTATCCAGAGTTGCTCCGAGCCCTGTCCAACCTGGCCTTGGGCACTGCCAGGGATCCAAGGGCAGCCAGAGCTGCTCTGGGCAACCTGTGCCAGGGCCTGTCCACCCTCACAGGGAAGGATTTTTCCCTGTCTTTAACATAACCCTGCTCTCTGGCAGCGTGAAGTCATTCCCCCTTGGCCTTCCAAAATGCCCCTCTCCATCTTTCCCGCTGTCTCCCTTCAGGTGCTGGGAGGCTGCAATCAGGCCACACAATCTTGGAGGTCTTTCCCAGCCTTCATTATTCGAGGTGTGACCCTCCTTTTGCCTCCTTTTCCGCAGGGGTGTGTTGCAGCAATCACTTTTTGAGGCAGATTTGCAGAAGTGTGGCAGAGGGTGCAGGCCAGAGGTTAAAGCACTGGAGTCGGGGGCTCTGCGTGGGCTTAACCCTGGTGCTGCCAGGCTGCTTTTATCAAAGATTAGCCAGTGATCCTCAATGCTAATGTAAGAAAAGCTGCTCTGGGCCAAACCAAAATTCCCTCTAGCCCAGTAGCCTGTCTCCAGCAGTGGCCAATTCGGGAAGCTGTGTAAGAATAGGCCTTTGGTTTGCCTTCCTGGCTTTTGCTAAGTTGTGTTTTAGGGACTTTCTGAGTTTGCGGCTGTTGGGGGACGGTTGAATTTTTAGGCTGATCATCCCTAAGCTTTTGTAATCCTTTCTGGAGTTCACCAATGCTTTTTTGCCACTTTGTTTCTTAATCTCAGTTTGCTCAAGTGGAACGCAGGTTAATTGTTCTTCTGCAGGCTCCTTGTTTTGCTCAGTCTCTGAGGAAAAAAAAAAAAGGCAGAAATGTGAAACAAAAACTATTCCCCTGTTACAGGAACATCTTTTTCAAGCTAAGCTGGGTTGGCTCTTGCTCTGGAGCCAGACCTGTAATGGCTTCTCTTTCACATAACAATACAAAATACTATTTTTCCTTTCATCTGTTGTTTCTCAGTTACTACTTTCATCGTAATATAGGCCAGGGCCTCCACAAAGGCACTACCAAGGGAATAGAAAGGTCACTAACATGGGATTTACTATTTGATCTGTTCTTTTTATTACAGGGAAAAGTGAAGAAAAACTGCAGTTTTGAACCCAAACCATTATGAACTGTCTAGTCAGGGAAGCAAGAGCCGTTTAGCATTCCTGGTTTGGAAAGTGTTGCTGTGGTTTACATTATAAACGTGATATAAAAAAGTTAAGAAAGGATCTGTTTTCTGCTTTGGTTTCAGATACAGCTGAAATCTCTCAAGGGTCCAAGGTACAAATCCATTGAGGGTTTTAAAGCAAGTAAAGCAATTTTGGCTTGGGTGGGAGGTAGGTCATGTGCAACAACACATGAGAAAGGAAAGCATATGGCAGCATTTGCCCTGAGCTAGAAGAGCCATAAAACCAAGGTTCACACTGGACAAGGAGAGGAGGAAAAGGTGTAAGAAAGGGGAAATTACAGAGGATAGGAGAGGATTTACTCAGAGGTTAACTCAGGAGGAATGTATGCATGGGGAACTTTTTCAGGGAAGGTGATAGGCAGACTTGAAGAGCTCGGAAATGTGAGAGGGGAGTGAGATACTCTGCATAATGTAAGAGAAATTGGCCGAGGTGTAGAGGGGAGAGGTTTTTATTCACAGTCTTAAAGTAAGATAAGGGTCATCTGATTCATCATGACCTGACTAGAACCATCTAGGAGAGCTGGACTGGCTCCATGTGAGTCATTTTCCTGCATCCTGAGCCATTATTATTCTTGTTGAACCAAGAAACTACGCTGCACTCACATGATAAGATTTTGGGGAAAAAGAAACAAGAGATATTTGGAGTTGGAGGATTTGGTTTGCTTACACTCAGCTGTCTCCTCGCCCAGGGTTGTGAAATGGGATCAGGCAGCACTCAGGAGCCTCCCTGTGCTGATCCTGGCACCAGGAATGGGGCAGGAGCTGCACCTTGGGGCAGGTGGGGTCAGATCATGTAAATGCTGCTGAACTTTGTTGTCCTGAGTGCATAGCTGAGCTCAGGGAAGCACCCAAATATGCAGATGTTTTCTGTGATGATTTTAGAGCTGTGAGCTTCACAGAAGCACAGAACTCGACTGGAAAAACTTTCTTGTGACTCAGCACTTCACTTGCACATGTGGACACAGAAGCATCTGAAAGTCAAAACCCATGGCAAAACACCCAAACCAGGGTTTGTCAGAGAAGAAAACGATATTTTCCAATTCTGGTTCAAGTCTTTGGTTAGTTGGTTGTTTAACAAAGCTGGGTCACAAATCTGTGCAGTCATCTGTATTTCTGTGGGAGTCATTTTTTTTTACTTTTAAAAGATTTATTTTAAAATAATCTTTAAGTATAGTGAGTACTGTTCACTGTAAAAAAAAAAATGCAATCTTTGAGCATCTATAAGTGAAAAATCCAGGAATTTCTGTGTTTTGTGGTTTTTCATATGCAAAAGGTAGTGGAAATAGGGCAAGGAAGGTTAGCAGATAATTCAGGGGGGAAGAATAATCTGCCTAATTGGAGAGAGCCAATTCCCAAACTGATTGCTGAGGTCACATGGGTTGGGTGTATCACCCTGCTCACCTCTGGAAGTAGAAAACCCCCAGAAGCTGAGTTTGATTGCCTGAAGCTTTGCCCATGGGACTGGATTGCATGAAGGGTTGTTAGGAATACCTGGGATATCTGGGATATGATGGGGAATATTTGTGAATGCTTCCTGGGTCCCCGAAGTTGTCTGTCCCCCAGGTCTTTGTGCAGATCGCTGCTCTTGGAAGCTCCTGTGTAACAAAGAGGTTGATGAGCTGAAGTCACCCCAGGAGACCCTCCAGGGAGCCCAGGGACCATCAAGGTGTCAGTTCTTGTCCTTTTTTTTGGCTGCTGTGTTAGACTAGAGGGTCTCTGGGGGGTTATGGGAGGTGGGAATCCAGCGAGTTCAGATTTCTTGCCCTTATCTGGCTGTGCTTCCCCTGGATCCAGCAGCTGGTGGGTTCTATCAGCTCTGCTGTGACTCAGCTCCTTCCTCCCCCTCGTTATCCTACCTGATGGCTCTGATTCCATGATCCCCTGTGTGCAGGAGAGGAGCAGGCACAGATGCAGCACCAGGCCAGGGTGACTCAGAGCCCCCTCTAAGGTACACAAACCTGAAATGCCCCCATTTAACTGGGTGGGAGTCCTTTGGACCAGACACTGGGGGCTGAGATCCTTCCTCCTCCTCCTCTGCACAGCCAGTATGGGTTCAGTGCCTTTCTTTCATATTAAAATAGCTGTATACCAGTTTCTGTGGTCAATTTTTTTTCCTCCTCTGACTCATGTGTTGCAGTGTTGTTGTCAGTCACTGTCACCCATGGAAAAGTCTGAACTCTCTCTGTTAAGGCAGGAATATTTTATGGGTGTTTATCCATGTTACCAATTTCCAGATGAAAACCAAATTCAGCTGCAGGGTCCATGCTACACCAAATTCCAGGCTGTGGGATCACAGCTGCCCAGGGCAGTGGTGGAGTCCCCATTCCTGGAGGGATTTAAAAGCCATGTGGATGTGGCACTTGGGGACAGGGGCATTTTCAGTGCTGGGAAATGGTTGGAACTGATGATCTTAAGAGAGTTTTTCTGACCTAAACACATGATTCTGTGATTTCTCTGAGCATCCACACCTGAAACATTCTGTGCACAGCTCAATTCCCAGAATACAGTCACACCTGTATCCTCAGGGATTTGTGCACTTACCTTTCCACCACCACATCCCACAAAGGCATCTGTTTTAGCACCAAAAAGAAACTGCAGCACACATTTATTTTAAGCTTTTAGCTGACCAGAATCTCATCAGTTTTCTGTGCTTTGAGGGTGGGTTGCAGCACTGTGAGGGTGTCTTGGCTGTTTCTGCATGGCTCTAGGAAAACTTCCTGAGCTTTTTCAGAAAGCACATCTGCCCTTCAGCTCACCTTCACTGGAGTTCTTCCACACCCATGGGATGTGATAGGCCAAAGCGCAAGCCAAGGTCGTTATCACTAATATTCCTGTACAAACATATTTTTAGTTTTTCACTTAGGGATCAGAGAAAAGGGAATATTCGGAGGGGTAATAACTGGGAAAATGAGTAAAGATCCATAGTTTGAGTTTACACAATTCCCAGCATGATTTAGGTTAAAGTATCTAAGGTTAAAAAAAAATCCAGGATGCAGCAACACAGGGAACTGTTTGCAGGATTTAACCTCACAACATTAAATCCAAAAAAAAGAATTCCGTGTTGAAAGAGTATGAATTTTATATCCCAAAGGGAATCTTGCAAAGGAGATTCCTGCATAGGTGGCTCTCTCTGACACTTGTGCATTTGTTTCAAGTTGAAAATTCAAATGTACAGTTGATATAACAGTTCAAAATGCACAATTGACTTTAAAAGTGTGGAGAAATGGTTTAGTTTGCAAATGAATTATGGGCATGTAATGGCACATCTGTTCAAACATGCTTTCTTGGTGCACTCTTTTCCAAGTCCTATTTCCCCTGTGGTAATTCACTTTGGGTGAGATTCTGCCATTTTTATTCATATTGTACAGTAGCTTGTTTTATGCATAACTTTGCTGGTATAATGAGGACAGAATGAAGCTAAAATTTACTTGAGAAAGGACAAAAAGAAGGGCATTTCCAAGACTTGTCAAAGATTAAACCCAGAGTTTCAGGTCACTTCTCTCCTCATGAAACTGCCTATTTATATATTCAGAGTAGCTGACCAGCAACATTTGGGTTTTAATTTATTTTCATATAGCATTTGCCTTTGGGGAGAGATGGGTTTTTAAGTTGAGTGCTCAGCCCCAGAAACAAAAGCTTTGTCTCAGTTTAAAAGTGACCTGTGAGGAACTGAGGATCCAGAACTTGATTTTGATCTAAAATGTAGCAGACAGTGCAAATCCCCACAATATGTCTCACAGAAAACCAACTTCTGTGAGAATAAAAGTCACAGCTGATGGAAGGTCAAGTGTGCAATGTACTGAGATGAGAATCTCACTTTTATAATTAAAATAATTGCCAAAGGGACAAATTAATATTTTCTTTTAAAACCAATAATGGGGAAATTTGTTTTGTTTGTCCTTTGGATGTTGAAGCATTACCTGAAGACATTGTAAATTCAAGACCCAGCAAAAATATTTGAATTGTTATAGCCTTTAACTTGCCTTCATTATTGCTTCCCTGATCTATAGATTCATTTTATGCAGACCATATGCAGTTAAAAATAACTGGAGTTGCTGGATTTTATATATGCCTTTGTAAGCATTTCCAACTGCAGAGAGATTTTTTTTTTATATATAAATACAGAAAACCCCAACAAGTTTTATGTTTTCATTTCACCTCTTCCCTTTTTATTTTTTATAGAAATGCTACAAAGGGGAACTTTTGATAAGTATTACCAGCAAAGCCCAGTGTTGCAACAGAGTTAAGTGCAGCAGAGTTTCTATTTAAGGTTACCTGGCACAGTCAGCTCAGCCAGATGTACTTCTGCTATTGGATAATCTCATTTGCTGACAATGTGCGCTGCATTAAAAAAAATCTAAAAAAAAAAAAAAAAAAAAGGAAGTGCCTAGGTGACTTATATCCAAATCACACATATTCTTTTAGTTAAAATGAAATGTGAGCCTGACTTTAGCCTTTAATTACGTTTCCTTCCCTACCTCCAACAAACAAATTTTTATAACCTCTCCAATGAAGAAAGTCATATTTTGTGAATTACTTGCTTGGAAGCTTACCAGGAGCAAAAAGTTATTTAGGAAATTTTCTATTATTTGTATCACTCACAGATTATTCTCTAGGTTCCTGAGTATTTAATAAGATTAATTATCCTTTTCAAAGAGTTGTGTGTATAAGTTTAGTTTTGTTTTAGAGCTTTTATCTGAGTTGCTGTCTGGCAAATGAAATTGTGCTTGTGAAGAAGGAAGCATAGCATGAAAATAGGATCCATCACACCGTGTTTGGGGGATATGGAATAGAGCTCTTACAGCATGTTAGGGACTTAAATCATCTCAAAATCTTATTTTTATAAGAATCTGTGCTGTGCAAGCTGGGAGATAAATCAACAAGGGGAAGGGAAGAGTTCTGTATGTATTTGAAGACATAAAATAGTGTTGCTTAAGTGAAGCATTAAAAATAAGTATTACCTAAATTATCATCCCTAATAAGATATGTCTGTCATTTTTTCATTTAGCATTGGCTCTGAGGAAGCTGCATTGTTCTGTCAGGATTAAAAGATGAAAAACCCCTCCACATTTGAGCATGTGCTTAAACAAGCAAGACTAAGTATTAGATCCGAGTCCTCTGTACCTCGAGAAACATTTTTACAACTGGGAAGTTGTTCAGCCCAGATAGTTCATCCATTTTCCAGAGCTTTTTAAACCTGAATAATATACTGAATGTCAGAACGCTATAAAATCTCTTTAACTATTGATATCTATTAGTTAATGGCAATATAAATTCAGCCATAAATTCAAAAAAAAAAGCAAATAACTTTATCCAAACAAAGATTTGGTGCATGGTTATAGTGGTAATATGACAGTGTTGGCTTCTCAGTTGTAACCCCATGGAGGAATTTTGTGTTTAACACAATCAGGTCTTTGAAATCATTGCAATGGAAATCAACACTGGGCAAATGCAAACAAAAAATTTATGGAATTGTCTCATTTGTACAAACATCTGCAAATATAAAACTGAATGTACAGACAGAGCTGAATGCAGGAATCCATCTGGTTGTAGGCTTGGGATATAGCATCGACATGAATATTAAAGGAATTTATTTCCTCTATCAGCTCAGGAATCTTTATTTTCTGATAGACTTGTGGCCATTTTACTCTTCCTTTTTGTGGGCTAGTGAGTCTCCCTGGCAAAAGCAGAGGCAGGAAGCTGGTTTGGAACTTGTCAGAGTGTATGAGAAAAATTTCAAGTTGTCCATGAAATATTGATGCCACTGCTGTTTGCTGATTCTTTGAATGTGCTCACAGTAGCATTTTTGATCTGTTGTGTTTAATTTATACCAGGAATAAAATCAGAAACATGTTAATTATCACATTTTTTTTAAGAGTGCACTGAAAAATGACCGGTTTGGGTGAGTCTGTTCACAGGAGGGAATATCCACCCCGTTACCAAATTGTTAACCAAGCCTTACACATCCTACACCCCGGACAGTCACAGATTAGAGATCTCTCCTGTTTCACAATCCTGTCCACCCTCTTTTACCAGGAAAGCAAGCCCTTTGGTCTTAAAATCACTTAATGTGGCAAAAGTGTATAATAAAAGAAAACAGAGGGAGGGAGGCTGGCAGGAAGCTCTTGATCCTTTTACAGAAACTGCCTGTTTGGCTGGGCAGAAGCTGCTGGAGAGCTTTAAACATTCTTTTACATGCAAAGGCTCTTTGGCTTCACTTTGGGGCAGACCAAAACCCTTCAGTTTCTAGCAGTTGCAGCCACATTTGCAGCATCCATGACCATTGCACTTGGGTCAAATACTGTTTAAACCATAAGTCTGTGCTTCAAAGAGCAGCATCTCTGATTCTCTTCCATTTAGGACACTGCAACATTTTCAACCCCTGAAGCAAATGAGGCTTGAGCATCTTAATTCTTTAGAAAGAAATCTTTAGGTCTTTAAATTTTTTCCTTTTTTTGACACCACTCTGCCTGTTGGCACCCCATTTCCACACGCTTTTTTCTTTTTTTCTTTTTTCAGACAACAAACAGGAAAACCACAAACTTCATCAGCAAGCTGTGCTTTCCTCTGGAAAGCCAAGACACTGAGGCTCAGCACACAAATCACATGCTCCTGCCTTCAGAACTCACAAACCACCCTGCAGCTCACTTCAGAAAATTATTAAACTTAGGAGGTTAAAAATAAATGGGCTGGGGTGGTGATACCTCAGGATGCATGTTGGCATAGCCAGGAGGAGAAAGAGTCCTGGGTGGTGATTTAAAGTAAAGAAAGGGAGTATTTAGTGAATATTTAGAGAACATATTTGGGGAATAGCATGCAACAGTTACCTCGCACACAGTTGTGCAGAGGCCTCTGAGGAGGTTTTGTTATGAAACAGATGATATTACAAATTGGCAGTGGGGAGGTTCACCATCACCCAAATAACTGGCAGTGTGTTTCCACCCATCCCTGATCTTTTTGGCCACAGCAATATTTGGTTACCACAGGTACTTGTGGGTCTGTCTGCCTGTCCTACCTGGCTGTTGTTCTCAGTGGGTTTATTCTATGTGCTGCTGTAGGTCACACATGGAAGGAAGATGCAGTGAGGAAAAGGCCACACAACAAGCTACATCCCTGGCCAAAAGTGAGAGCCTGGCTTTTCTGTCCTCTGATTCTGTTTGTAAATTATTCTTGTTTTCCTTCTGCAGCCCAGGATTCATTCCTGTGCACTGTGAGAACAAGCCATCGTAGCCTAACATATGTAGGGAAAGAATTAAAATGGAAATCCCATTCAAAGCCTTAGGGCTCAGGCATGGCACGCCTGTAAGAACCTGGCACTGGGAATGCAGAGACAGCTCCAGAGTCTGCTGGGAGACAAAGGGGTGTGTCTGTGCCACGGAGCTGCTTTGGCTCATCCTGCACTGGCACCCTGTGGGATTTTTAGCAACTCTCCTTTCATCCAATTAGTCAGAGAACTCAGGTGCTTCCCAGGTGTGGTGGGTTGGCTGTGGTGGGATGCTGGTTGCCCACCAAACCTGCTCAGTCACTGCCCTCCTCAGCTGGGCAGGGTAGAGAAAACACAGCAGAAGGCTCATGGGGTAAGATAAGGACAGGGAAAGATCCCTCCCTGTTTTGTCGTGGGCAAATCAGGCTCATCTGGGGGAAATCAGTCGATTTATCACCAACCAAACTGGAGTAAGATAATGAGAAACAAAAACTAAGTCTAAAAATGCCTCCCCCCACACACCTCCCACTTCTTGGGCTTAACTTCACTCCCAGTTTTCTCTCTCTCCTCCACTAATGGTGCAGGGGACCAGGGAATGGGGGCTGTGGTCAGTGCTTCAGATGTTTCTGCTGCTCCTTCCTCCTCAGGTTCATCTCTACACTCATCCAGTGCTTCAGCCTGGGGTTCTCTCCACAGGAGACAGCCCTCCATGAACTTTTCCAAGATAAGTCCTTCCCTTGGGCTAGAGTTCTGCATGAACTGCTCCAATCTGGGTCCTTTCCATGGGGTCAGCTCTTCAGGAACTGCTCCAGTGTTGGTTCTTTCCACAGGGTCAGTTAGTCAGGAACTGCTCCAGTGTGAGTCCTTTCCATGGGGTCAGTCCTTTAGGAAGAGGCTGCTCCAGTATTGGTCCTTTCCACAGGGTCAGTCCTTTAGGAACTGCTCAATTTGAGTCCCTTCCATGGGGTCAGCTCTTTAGGAACTGCTCCAGTGTGAGTCCCTTCCATGGGGTCAGTTCTTCAGCAGCTGCTCCAGTGTGAGTCCCTTCCATGGGGTCAGTTCTTCAGCAGCTGCTCCAGTGTGAGTCCCTTCCATGGGGTCAGTTCTTTAGGAACTGCTCAATGTGAGACTCTTCCATGGGGTCAGTTCTTTAGGAACTGCTCAATGTGAGACCCTTCCATGGGGTCAGCTCTTTAGGAACTGCTCAATGTGAGACCCTTCCATGGGGTCAGATCTTTAGGAACTGCTCAATGTGAGACCCTTCCATGGGGTCAGCTCTTTAGGAACTGCCCACCATGGGCCCTAAGTGGGGTCCCAAGTCTTGCCAGCAAGCCTGATTCAGCTCCCACTTGTAGGAACTCCCCATAGAAGCCACCCCTGTAGCCCTCCTGCTACCAAAACCTGCCCCTGCCATCCCAATTCACCAGGGAACGAAGGTGCCTAGGACTGGTGCCAGGTGGCCAAGCTCACCTTGGTGTCACGCAGCCCATGGCTGTCCCACCACGTGCCACCCCAGGGCACGGCTGTGGGCTGTGCCAGGGCTGCAGGCTTCCTGGCTGAGCCCAGGAGCAGCACACTCTGCTTCCCTCCCGAGCACAGCACAATCCCAGCCTCACACAAAGCCAGTTGTTCAGCTTGTTCTTGATTTTTTCCATATTCTGTTCACGGCTCATTCCCTTCCTTCTCCTGTGTTCAGGGAATGTCACCGTGCCTGGCTCCTGCTACGAGGGATGGGTAATGGAGAAGTTTCATCACCTCTCCCCAGACTGCAGGACCCATGCTCAATCTTTCTGCTGTCAACACCAAACACACACTGTTATGATTATAACATGAAGACAAGGATCCTGTTTTATCTCAAAGAGTGCAAAGGTTTATGAAGGGTTAAAATAATCTAACCTCACTTTTTGTTCTCCCCCCCTCAATTCTCTTATTTTTTTTCTCCACAATGGCAAATGTTATTTATATTAAGGGGAAAACCAACACAGCCTTGCCAGATCGAGCTCACTTCTCTCTGCCAGCTAAAACACAAAGCAGAGTTACTGCGTTTTTGGTACCTGCAAAACAATCTGAACACAGTGTTCTGTCATCCTTTGAAATGGCAAATGGAAGTCATTTAAACCAGATGAGTGAGTGGACGGGGAATTACTGCACCTACAGCACAGGATATACAGTATGTGCACCTATTTCAAGGGAGCTAGAGTGGGTGGCCGGAAGAAAGGAACTTTTTTCCTCATTTAACCTGTAATTTGACAACATCTGCAAAGAATTATCCCTGGTACTGGCATTGTAATTGTTGTATCTAACATCAATCACCGGGTACAGGAGGTTGCTTTAAATAGATGTTAGTGCGTTACAGTTTCAAAACATGAAAGCCAAAAAGAAAAAAAAAAAAAAGAAAGGAATGAAATATGTAAATTGGTAGAGAAATTAATTACTGGAAACTTTGACTCTAATTTATTGTTTAAATAAGACATGTAACTGGCCAGGGTGGGCGACTGTTTGGGTATGACCCCATATGCTTTGGCAAGTGTTAGAAAACAGAGGCCACTACATTCCAATTTATAAAAATTATAACTTCTGTTTTTCAAGTCTCTATTAATACACAGAAGAAGAAAGGGATTAGACTGAATCATATTTTACACTGAAAAGACAGCAAGTAGGAAAGCTTCCATAAAGTGTGTGTCTTTAAAACAAAGTCCTTCCTCCCCAGCTCTTTCAGTGGGATTTCTGTCTTTGACTTCATCAGAAACACGCTTACAGGGAACAAGCTATGCACGTTTTTGGACAGCAAAAATTGTAATTCCAAGCATGCTCCAGATTTCCACTAGCAGCTCAGCAACTACAGGAGTAAATTCATATTCACAAGTTATCAAATTTCCAGCGTGTATCCAATTTTGTATTGGGTTTTGATTCATATTTGTGGCTGGACGTGAATCAGGTCCAGTATTTGTTTCTCAGAAATGTCATGGAAAAGGAAATCATTGGGTGCACGGGTATTCACAGCCAAACACAACGCACAGTACCACTATCCAGCCTGAGAGCCAGATGAGCCATTATGATGGCCATGGGAATTGTACTTAACCTGGGAAAATGTTTTAGAGACAGAGAGAAGGAAAACCTTGCACTGTGGTGTCTCTGGCGTCTCTAATAACCACCATGTTATGTATATTATATGTACACATACGTGTTCAGCCTGAAATATTACACCACATTTTAGAAGTTAGGCAGTAAATTATGTTCTTTTTCCTTCCCCCTGCCCCCATTTTTTTCTTTTTCTTCTTTTTTTTTTATTTCCCTGTCTTTCTTTCTTTATTCTTTTTTTTTTTCCCCTCTCCATTTCTCTTTCTGGACAAAGGCACTGATAAGTCTTCCTGAATTTTCTTCCTCAAACTTTGGCTGCTCCTTTTACTCACCTGAAACCTTGCCTGTAGGCAAACTTCCCAACTGTGTCTCACATTTTTGTGTTTACAGGATAGGGAACCTTTAGCTCAGGAGCTGTTGCTCATAAGGAACCCATCATCTCCAACAGGATATCCCCATAAAGCCATTTACATGCATATGTGGAGTAAGGTTCTCTTAACAATTCTTACTTTAACATCTCATCACATAAAGTTTAATGGATTTCACTTCTTTAAAGACAAAATGCCATTTCTATATATAGTTGCCATTACCTATGCATTCAACTATTTTGAATATTGGTTAATGGAGGTATAACATTGCATAACAGAAATATATTATTGCTTTAAAGCCAGTCCTCCCAGATTTCATTCTTTTCATCTAAAAACTATAAAATCACCTCAAAAATGATCCAGCTGACGGGGTTGGAAGGGCACAGCTCTGTCACAGCAAATGGATCCCAGAGTCATCACACTGCATAGGTGACCTGTTGAATGTGTTTCACTTAGACGGTGTTGTAAAATGCTGCCATTTGTGGTGAGAAGGAACTCATAAAATTCTCCAGGGAATGTTTCCCTTACTGTTCATATGGGGCTTAGGGTTCTGCTGTTCAGCTTGTATGAAATATTTAGCTTCCCCTTAAAAATAAGCCTTATATCACTTTAAACATATTGCAACCCCAAAGGTGGCTCAGCCCTTGGGCTGGCTGACCAAGAGGCTCAGAGATCACGGTCAAGAGAAGTCCATGTCATGAAAGTGGCATCCTCCTTAGCTGTGGTGTTGTCCAGGAATGTCCCCTTGAGAGCCTCACGGCACTGACAAAACCCTGAATCTGCACTGGGAGTTGTTGGTTGTTTATTAGGCCAGGGTTGAGAAACTGCTTTGCAAAGAGCAAAATCAAAAGGCATCTGGGAGATGGGTAGAAGTGAGTGGCCTTGCACAGATGCCTTGCACTCACCTGAACAGGAGTTACCTGAAAAGTTAAAATTAAGCTATTTGTTGTCTTGGAGTACCTGCCTGAGGAGAACACTCCCCTGGCTGCTTGTGGGCTGTTTTTTTGTAGCTCCAGGCTCTGGCAGTATAAACTACTTTTCTAGTTAAGATTAAGCAAATATCTTCAATTACCTAAAACTTTTCTTATTTAATTTTCTTCTGAGGAGAAGGACAGCAAACATAATTGTCACATGTGCATGTTGGGAAGGCTTGCAATACTCTGTTCAGCTATGGTTTGTCTATTTATTTGGAATTTTTCAGTGGTTCATTAGCAAAGTTTGACTGTGTTGACATGTATGGTGACCAGTGTCAGTATTTATGTCATGTTTTTGCAGACAAGGGACCAGCCCAGCTGCGTCTCTGGTAGTACAAGATGTGCTTTGGTGCTGGCTGCTTGAAACTTCTTGGGTAGGTCACGAGTGAGGATGGGGTGGGAGCAAATTAGAAGGGTAAATCCAATGACCAGGATGTAGTTTGGACCATCTAACCTTCGGTATAACAAAACACAGGTACCCAGGGACCTGTGGGCATCTAGGTGTTGGCAATGGCATAGAATATATTTTAAAACTCTTATTTATGTTCAAAGCCTCATTATCGTCTCTGGAAATGTTTATGCCTTGCTACTCTCAAACTATATGGAAACTCCACCACCTCTGACACAGGAAAGTGAAAGCCATGAGGGAACAGGCAGTTTTGTGCTGGGGTCTCCAGGGCAGCTCATCCCCAGGGCTCGTCTTAAACCACTGACCAGAAACACCATCCTTGTCACCCTGTGGCCACTCTCACCTCAGGGAATTCCCTTCCCTGGAGTGACAGTGTTGGCACACACACCTTTCTCACGTAGACCACGGCAGAAGACTGGAACTAGGTGGTCCTTAAGGTCCTTTCCAACCCAAGGTTTTCCAGGTTTCTGAGATTCTCTGATTCTATAAACTTTCGAAGAACACATTTCCATGTATAGCCTGACTGTAGTGCCAATAAGTCATTTATTTTCTATACTATTGTCATAATTCATAAAAATTCTCTCCCTCCTGAGGGAACATTTTATCATCTGATAAGGGGCAACAGCAAGCCAAAAATATAAGGCCTTTACTAAATGATAAATACAGGATGACATAAGCTATAAAACATAAAAGAGTGAGCGTGTGTAATACATGCCAAGGATGGCTGAGGATCAATTTAAACTAAACGTTTTCTGTTAACATGAGAATTTTTGTAAACTGGAGAAAATGAGAGGCAAGAAAAGAAGGATTTATGGAGCAATGTGTGGGAGGCATGCGGTGCTAAAACAGCTACGGCTGGAGCATGTTTGTTCTACTGTCTCAGGAGTAGTTTGTCCCATCCTCACTCCTCCTGGCAAGCTTCCTGATGCCTTTTGTTGGACACATTTGAAAGCTGAGGTTGGATGTATCCGCGTTTCCTTGTTTGGGTGAACTCAGTTAAGCATCCACCTGACACAGCCTCCCTGACGAAATCTGTCGACTCACATCCCTTTCTGAGGCTCACGTCAGTGCTTTGCTGGAGTTATTTTCCACGTCCCTTTCCCGTGGGATGCGCACCTTGTGGCGCTGGTGTGGTGGCCCCGCTGTTACTCACGGGGCTGAGCAATACCTCGTGTCTGAGCCCACGAGGAGCCTTGTGCTGCTCATCCAGGGGAGGTACAACCCGGCCATTTAGTGCTCAGGATTTTCCAGCGAATTCATCACCACTCTTTGAGGCTTGCAGTCCACTCCCACCTCCAAATAAAATCCATTTTCTGATCCATGACCTCATTCCGCATATAATATTTCAGCGCAGCTGCGCGATTGGGTCCCGCGTTTGCACAACTGTGATTTCCCTGCCAGCTCAGCGCCAATTCTTGCTCAATTTTGGTTTATTATTATATTTTAATTTGGGCCCATCACTTCTTTGGCTACCTACATGGACACAGTGAGGCATATCAAGAAGGCACAGCCCTGGAGCCAGGAGAAGCAATCACACGACCTTCACGAGGCCAATTCTCCAAAGCTTCCCAGCGGGGAGCACAGATCACCAATCGCTGCAGGTCTGTTTATGAGCTAGGAGAGCTTTCCAACTTTGAGAAACTTGCTGAGTTTATTTCAGGTATGCACTTTTCCAGGCCCATAAACATTTAGTTTTTAATCTGCCGCATCAGAGGAGAAAGTGAAAATAGTTGTAAACAGAGAGCAGGGCTTGAACCCCCCCATCTCCCCTTTTAAGTGAGCACATGGGCACATGTAGAGCGAGCAGTTCTTAGATATATAGCCCACCTAGGTAAAGCACTTTCAAATGTACTTCATTTATTTATTCTAGGCCCTTTTTTTGGCCCAAAATCATCAAAAATTGCTGTCTCTAGTTTCATTGTGCCCTTTTGAAATTGTCCAGATTTTGCGCTAAGAGTCTAAAGCCACAGCAAAGGAGCAGGCCAAGAGGAAAAGCTTTTGAAGAGTTCCCACAGCTGTGAAAACACGGGCCTCAGGCTGTGTGTAGAGTTACTTCAAACAGCTGCTTCAGGTGACTAAACACCTTGAGTCTCATTCATCAAGTGTTGTTTATACTGGCTGACAGACCAGACTTGGAGAATTAACTCCGAGAAAAAAAGATGTACTACATACCAAGTATGGGAAAGGAACCCAGTTCCCTAAATAAGAAAGGAAGGAGGAGGAGGGGGTGAGAACAGGGGGAGGGAAGAGTCCCTTTAAAATAAAACAGATGAGGGCTAATTTTATTTCATGTTAATAGGCCTTTTGATGCCCTTTGCATGTTTAAAATCAGAGGTGAAGGAGTATTGATGGTTTGCCACTTCGTAATCATGCAAATAAAAGCAATTGGAGTGATCCCTGTGCCTTGACAAGAAGCTCAGCTAACCTGGTGTAAAATCTCAATGGCTAATTAGGAGCCTTGAATAACCTATTAAAATAAGACCCTTTTTCTCAACTAGCCTCAACAGAGAATATCAGGGGAAAAAAATGCCCAGTGCTGCCACCCCCCTGCTCCCATTAGCATCAGATTGTGCAGATTCCACCCGTAGTTTTGGTACAGGACTTATCACTCAGCTTGAGATAATATTCTTTCATCTCATATCCATATGAGAAGGTGACATGATAAGATATTTGCAATCGTGTAACTGCTTTGCATGGATCAAAAGAGGAATGAAAGAAAATGACATGAGTCAGTGTCAAGTGAAGTGCTACTAGTTAAGTAAGCTTTAAATATTGAAGGGGATTTTTAATATTTCCTTTTAATCTCGAAATCTGTCACTTGGTGATTCTTTATAACACTGGAGTTGTTACTAACAACATTTTCCATGGTTTCATTCAATCCAAATGCAAAAACCCACCCCATCTCAGTCATGGCAAATGTTGCAATTTCTACTGGCAATTTCTCATCCGCAATCCAGGAAGATTTCAAAGAAAAGGAGATGTTTTTCAGGCGCTGGGATACTGTTGGGATCCTGATGTTTGAACACTGGCAGTAGAACATAGACCAACAGTGAGATTTCAGTGTTTTTCTCGTTGTTTTTCCTTAACAAGCAGTCAGACTGCAAGGGTGAATATGCTTTCAGAGACAAAAATAGCGTTCAGAGGAAGAATTTAGAATCACAGAAAATTATTTTGAAAGAAGATTGTTTCGGAGGCTGTTTCCCTGACAAACTTGGTAAATAGTTTGGCAGATCCTGAAGCTGTTGGATTTGCATATGCATATAGAGGGGCTGAAGAAAAATACCAGGTGGTTTTCTTCTCAGAGCTTTGGAATAACACAAAGTTGATGGCAGTAGATTTACATTTTATTCTTTGGAAAAAAAAAAAAAGGCAAAACCCAAACCAATTTCTCTGAAGAACACGATTGAAGAGTAGCAGGCTTAAAACTGTATGTGAGGAATATAGATGAACCAGTTTCTTTCTTTATTTAGGGTGAGTTCTGTCCTTGACCGAGAAGGATCTCCCCACTGGTTTTTGTCTAGGCTGAGAGAGGCAATCCTAATTGGATTAAAACCCCCTAAGTAATCCAGTACATATCCAAAATAAGAAGATCAAATGACTGAAATAATATCTTATTCTTTTCACTCCTGAAATGGTGATATCACTGGAAAGGATTAAAAATTAACTTGTTTATGTCCCTGGCTGACATGATTTGGGACTCTTTCCCATGTCATTTATAACACAGTAATGTTGGCCTTGTGGCTGATATCTACGTCAGGCAAAAATTTAGGGATGCTACATTAAGGAACTAAAAAAACCTGGAAAGAACGGCAAGATAGGTTCAGTAGCAGAGTTAGGGGATGCTGCAGTGGTAATTTGGGAAGGGCATGGATTGGAAAAAGTGGTGTACTTCAAACCAGGCAGCTGGAGGTGCTCAAGGTTGGTTGGAGACCTCAATAATGAAGGAGTTGAGCCCCAACACTTCTCAAACTGAGGAGAGTTTGGTGTCTCAGTGTCCCCTCCCTGCCATGGTGGCACTTTGTGCCTCACATGAGAGGCTCCGTACTGGCCAAGGGTATTTAGGCACAACTGCAGCTTAAATCACCAAGATTAATGTATAACTGTGGTCATACACAGACTACATCAGCTGAATATTGGTTCTCTTTGCAAGGCTCTGGGGGGAGATAAAATAGATTTGTAACGTTTGTTTTCAATAAATTACTTTTTTGAGTCCAAACAAAATATTATTTTATTCTGTTTTGCTCATAATTTTGGACTGGACAGCTACTTTTAGCTTGGATAGGGCGGATTTTGGTGGATTTGGACGTTAAAACACGGTGGGCTCACAACTTTTAATCAAAGCAGGCTCTGGGTCTGTTTGGGGCACAGAGCCCCGCGTGCGGCTGTGCCGTCCACGACCTCCTCGCTGCTCTGTGGCGTTGGTGGATGCCATAAAACCCCTCTGTGAGCTGGAGAAGCTGGGATTGCCAGGCTGGGGAAGGAGGGTGGATCAGCCAGGTGTCACTGTTTTAGGAGGTGAGTGCCTCTCTCTCTCCCTCCTTGCCATCAGCGCCGCGCGCTCTGCCAGGCTTCGAGTGCCGCCACCCCGGCTCTTCATCCGGACGGGGCTGCCAGGAGCCACTTAGGCTCCTGTCCCTTGCTGGGACTTGAACACTCTCCAGGTCCCTTGATTTCTCCCCTCTCCTCCTCCTCCTACTTCCAGGCTGATTTTTTTTTTTTTTTGGATAATGCAAAGTTTGTTTGTTTCCGTAAGTAAAACTGAAATTTCCCCTGAAAAAGCGGAAGCGCCTTCCAGGCTTGCAAATATGTTGTTTGCTCCATTTTATTGTTGTGCCTTTTCTATGAATCTGAGCCGTGACATTTACCTAAAAAATAGAGAATAATCTGCCCACTGGAGTGAAATTGAAAGAATCTGATGATAATAAGGATTGCTATTAGTTACAACAGTGTAAATGTGGTATTTTATAGAGTGTAGCTCCACATTTTGCAAGGGAGCTGAGAAATGTTCAGATCTCTCCTCTTTGGACAGCTCAGAGGACAATTAAAAGGTAACAATAATCTGAAAGATGGTGAATAATCACTCTGGAGGTATAAACAATCCCTTCTCATTTATTAGGATCACAAGAGTCCCTGTGTCAGTTTAGAGCAGCTCAGATCACCTTCAGTGAGATGTTTGCTACGTTTCCTTATGCTGAGCTTGATCTACTGGTTAAACAAAGAAAACATAGTAATAAATTATCCAGAATTTACCTGTGCTCACCAGAGGCCGCTTAAAGCTTGCGCAGCTTGTTATTTTTTTCATGTAATTTCCAATTTATTTTGTACTTTACAAGTTTGTTTTGGCTGGGATTGAAATTTAATTTGTTCTTCAAAGGAACATAACAATGGAAATACAAAGAGGAAGCTTTTGTTCTCTCCCTAGGAGTTCTGAAAGGTAATAATTATGAAATGATAAGATTCTAAATGAAAATGTCACTTGCAAAGGTTGAGGTTGAAAACAGCACAGACCTATGTAAAGCGAGAAAAGTCACATTTGATTCATGAACATAAATACAACCAGAATGATTTAATTTTAAATCATCTGATGATTTATCATATAAATATTTTACAGTTTTGAAAGGAAATTCTTCAAAGCACGGATTTCTGCGAGAACACAATGCAGCTTTGCAAAAACAGCACTCCTGTATTATTAATAATAACAGTAATAGTAGAAAGATTAATAAAATATCATAAAAGTAGACTAGAGGAATAGTTATTTATATAAATTCCAACAACTGCTATTCAACAATACCCTGAATCAGATGTAGGAGGAAAGTTTTATATTGTCTCTGCTCTGTGTTGTTACAGTGATCAGCATATCAATGGCTCTGTCTCTGCCCTACTCAACCAATGTTTAAAACAAATATATTCCTCCAAATTTAGCTTTATGCACTGCATTTCCTTATTTATTTAAACCCTTCTACTTTCTGCTACCTGCCTGTCTTTCCTCCTGTTTATGTTTATGTGTGGGCATGCATGTTGATTTTTCAGAACATTTGTTTTTGCATACACATTACCTGTCTCCTTCTGTACATCTTAATCAGGCAGACTCTGCTTGAGCAAAATATATTTCAGTGGCATTTTTTCCTGAATTATACATGTTGGGTTTTCCTTCAAAACTCAGGAATACATTTTACAATTAAAACATTGGTTTGTCATTGGAGTTTGTGTCTGAGTGTTGTTCCTGCCCCAAATAATGACCTGATAATGCTCATGGTAAAATTCTCTTTCTCACAGTGATGTAGAGCTCCCACACAGGTAAATATTGGAAGAGTTCTCCAAAAAGGGGATGCTGGTGGGGGTTGTGAAATCAGATACAAAGGAGGGTCTGCATTTCCTTGCTGACAGAAACGGCTCGGCACTGATTGCTATCTCCATCTCATTTCAATTTTCCCTTTGAAAGAGATCAGACATTATTTTCAGCTCCTTCCTAGTTGTTTTACTTCTTCTGAAGTCTTGTATAACTGGTGACCCAGCTCCCTTCCCAATGTTCCTTTCTTTTGGCTGATGCATTTATTTTGTTACCTCAACGTTGTGCTATCAATGAGGCTGGAGGAACTTTGTCTTGCGTTAAAAGATTTTTTTTGTTTTTCAGTCCCCAAATGTTAGGTGATGGTTTAGAGCACACAAATACAGTTTTTGTTTCTGGCATGGTTGGATAAGCTTGTGTAGAATAACCTGTCTACAAAAAGGTCCCAGTGGGTGATTAATTCATTAAATCTGAACCCATTTCTTGTGCATAAAGATGCTTTTAGAAATTAAGTGTTGATAAAGAATTGTGAGTGAAACTGTGGTGCAACTTAAGTGTGCAAGGTTCTCAAGTCATTTTTTCCCAACATTTGTTCAGTGCTATCTTGGTAGATGGTAGAAGTATAGAAGGTTTTGCTGCAATCCTTCTTGAATGGAATCAGCTTTTATTCTGTTCATTTTTTCTTTCTTGTACTGAAGGAACACGGAGTTTCAGTGAAGCTGCAAGTGCTGTATGACTGTTTTAGTTGGAAAAGGGAATTTTATCAAAACTGTCTGTGTGATGGGTGATGATTAATTTCTAATTTCAAGCATGGCATATGGTATAATGCTCACTTGAAATGAACAAAAGCACTTGCAATTACCTGAACCAGATCTGGCTCCAGTATTTTCAGGCAACTTTGCCAAAACAAACAAAAAAGGTAACACAGGTATTCATCTGAACAATCAAATAAAAAAATGTTCCAACAGAATTTATACTCTTTCCATTTACTTTTAAAATGTTTATTAAAAAAGAAGTATCATATGATTTTGTGATTCTCAAAAAAAAAATAATATTGTTTAAAAGGAAATGTGGTGGAAGATGTTCTCAGAAACTATTTTAAGAGTATATGCTAATTAGAAGGATAATTTTGTAGAAGTTGTATTGGATACCAACATTTCAAAGACCTTACAGTTTTCACTTACAAAATTTCAAGTTTGCAAAGTACTGAAATATTTTGTTCTGTCACTGTGTGATAGCAAATCCAGTAGACCTTCTATGAACTGCCTATAAATGACTGGATGGTGGGTGGAGAAATTGGGGCGTGTAGTTAATATTCACATTTCATTTCTTTCTCTCTCAACTTTTTAAAAACATTTTTTCTCATAGCAATAATGGGCGTTCTAACTTTGCTGTCATAAAATGGAAAATTTCTTGTGGAATACAAGTGAAAATTTAGCCAATATTTAAACCTCTTGTTCCTAACATGGACATTAGCAAGACCTTTGTTGATTAAAATAGTTGTATTTATGGGGCATTACTCTTATTCCAAGTTTGAGTTTAAAAATTCAAGAGAAAAGCTGCCTAATTTATATAATTACTCTTATTTGTTTTGTATGTACTTTAGATCTTTTTTAATATTGGTTAACAGCAGGTAAACAATCATTAAATCCTCAAAACCAATTTTGTGGTGCATTTGCATATCTTTCCATTCTTACTTCTTTCTGAAATTAAGAGTAATGGTAGAGGATTATAAATACAATTTTCTCTTGCAATTTGAGATGTAGAACCTAAAAAATATCTGCAAGGCTATTTGATGGGTCAGGACAATAATCATGGTCATATGAAGAAAGACTTCAGAGTGGACCAAAGTTCTTAGTGAACTTTTTTACCTATTTTCTAAAAGATAATAACAATCTAGAAACCTGCTGTAGGTCAGCAGAAGAATTTCTTACTGACCCCACTGAAAGTTATGGAAGGGGAAGTTTTTATGTGACTGTAGGAAATTTTTGCTGTAAGCAAAACAATGACCTCGCATTCAGACACGGTCATGTTAAATCCCAAGTATTTGGCACGTTTAAATATTTCAATAAGTGTATTTTTACATCTGAAGAGTAAATAAATACGGGGCAAAAATAAACCTTACTTTAAAAAAAAGATGGTAAAGCAAACATATAGGTATTGCATTTTTATGTTGGTCTTAAAACAAGCCCAAGGCATTCTCCCACACTTTTTTCCCAACATTATCTCCACCTGTAATAATAAAACATGTCTTCTGATTACTGTGCTTTCCATTATCTCATGTCTGTACCTAATTTATTTGCTACCCAGAGTTACTTTCCCTGTACTAAAGGGATCTTTCTCTTCTGGTAATGCAGTATCAGGCTGTGAGACGTGGACATGCCCCCTAGCCCCCCAAAAGTTTCTTGTCTTGCTGAAAAGATGTGTTTAAGTTGTAAAATATTTCAGAGCAGGATGTGCACCAAACTAGAAAATGGAACTACATTTAAATGATGTTGTTTTAATTTCTTATAAAGAGTAAGATAAAGTTGCTACTTTAGAAACTGTGAAATTGTAAAAACCCAAGGAGTACAATGAGTTTTAATGACCTTCAAAATATAATACACTCACAATGATTTATAGAATATTACTGCATTGGAATGCAGACGTGGTCATAGTTTTAATATGTGTGTTCTCAAAGTTATTGGGAGTGTTTATGCTCCAACAGTTAAACTGAGATACAGATGTCTAAAAAAATCAGAATATTTGACCATACATTTAAGACTATTGATTAAATTGGGAGAAACTTACCACAACCCATTTTCCAGGTGTGGAAAATGCATAAATCCATTTTTTATGCTTTGTGACTTTCTTATATGTGTGTATTCATTGTAAAGATTAAAAGTAGTTTCATTTTTTGGGTTTTTTTGGGGTAAAAATCTCTCTGCAGGTCTTGTTTTAAGACCTTGGTGGTGTTACAGCCAGATGAAATAGTCATCCCTTGATGTCCATGTCAACGGGAGCCTTTCCATTGTTTTCCATGGGTATTGAAAGGGGCACAGTGTGCTTTGCTGTGATCCCAAACCCATGTGATTAGCAGGACAGAGGAGATTGTGTGTGTGAGTGAGTGATTTATGCACTGCTTGTTTCTGTCGTCCACAGAACATGGGCTTGCTACAAGATGAACTCTGATTTCAGGAAATTACCCACCTTGTCAGCAAATTTGCTTGTCCTTCTTTAACACTACGAACAGCCCATTTTTCATGTTTTAGAAATATTTTAATGCTGGACTTTGATATATTATTACCACATGGTCATATCACAATAAACTTTCCACTGCACACAGACAGGCTTGAGGATTCCTAAAAAAAATAGTATCAAAGGAGAAATACCCTTGGGTCCCTGCAGAGATCCAAAGGAAAAGATCTCCCTAGAGCTGGCTCAGTTTTACTTTTCCCATAGATAATCACAGTGCACAGGAGTCAGAGGTTCCAGTCTCAAATTTACCCTTAGAATAAGGAATTTTGGGAAAAGTGGCGTGCAGGATGGGTAGGGAAAAAGTTTGAAAGGAAAAAGTGCCAATCTGCATAAGACTGGTAAAGCAAAAACACCATCAAAAGGTCAAAATTGGTGATGTGACTTTATCTATAACAAGAAATAATGACATCAAGGGGAATTTGGGGTATGGCAAAGGTATGTAAGTCCCTAATTTCTGCATGAAACACATTATGCTGTGTTTTGTGGGATATTTTGATTACCTGATGGGACATTATGAACCTCTCCTGGAGAAGGTAAGTTTATAGTCTCTCTTCTCAAGAGGAATGGGAATTTACCTTTCTTAAAAGTCTTGTTCCAGCAGACAGAATAAAGGAAGAACTGATTAAGATTCCCCAAGAGTGGAAGAGTTAATCCCAAGCCAAGTCTGAAGGCCAAATATGTGATTTGGGAAACACAATTTGTTTCTGGATGAGATTTTTTTCCTCTCAAACTCTGTTTAAATAAAAGAACTGAGGTTCTCTGAGCTGATTTGTGTCTACACTGAGGGCAGGGTTGAGTTAAGAGCTGAAATAGCTGAGGAAAGGCTTTGTTTTCCATTATTAGCTACAAGAAAGGCCAGAATGTCCATTTGAACTTGAGTCTCTATCCTATCAAAGTATTGGCCTGAGGACCTAAAAGCAAACAAATAAGTTAAAAAAAGGCCATTATTTTTTATCAAGCTTGAAATTTCTCTCTTTGAGGTTGGTCAAGTGCTGGAAGAGGGGTCCAGTGGGAATCTTAGGAAAGATTATCCTTGGAGGTGTTCCAAGGAGGCCCTGGGCTCTGAGATTGGTCTTTTTTTGAGTGGGTGTTGGGTCTAGATGTATTAGATAAATCACCCTGTGATTCCCTGAAAAACGGAACCAGGACAAATCCAGACATAAGTAAGGGAAGCTTGTCTTGGTCTTCCATAGCATTTATTTGGGAAGGAAATACATAGTATGTATTTGGGAAGGAAAGTAGTCCTCAAATTAATTTTCCCTTGCAACTTGATATTTTTTGATATATGAGACACAAATATTCCTCATCTGATTTTGATAAGAGAGAGACAGGTTTAGCAATTTAAAGGTGTATTGGTTAGAAGTATTTTAGTGTTAAATATTATATAGTTATAAAGTAAAATATTAAAGTATCAGAGCACTTTGGTTTCTGCTTGGACTCTTTAGAAACACTCTGAGATATTGAAGAGCAGCAGAGAACCAGTGAGTCAAAAGAAATCATATATTGAATATATTGAAATAATGACAATATCCCTAGAATCAAAGAGAATCCCAGTATCTCCCATAGCCTGCATTCTGGAATTTTGCAAATTCTGACACTGGCAATGCCTCCCCACAGCATCCAGCTCTTCCCATTTGGAATTCTGCATTTCCTTCAATGGAAGACGTTTCTTTCTTTGGAGCTCTTCATGTTTTTATTCAGACCAGTTTCAAACATCACCAAATTCGCTGCCCTGGGTTCACTATCCAAGCAGGCAGAAAGAATCTCTTTTCTAATTTTGTAAAAGATGGAGTCTTAATCCCTTGACTTTGACTGATGAGGTTAAAGAAGTAGCTCAGATTTTTTTTTTTTTTGATGAAGTGAAGGATAAAGGGACCTTTCTTTTTATATTCCTCTAATTCTTTATACAAGTGTGAGCTTCCACTTCCACATTTAAGATTGCTCCTGGAAACTAATTTCAAGGGTTATACTTACATGAAAAACCTGTACCTAGAATCATTTTTACCTCTTTTTTTTTTTTTTTCCCTGTAACTTCCCACATCTTGATTTTTCCTTCAGGAAAACTGAGGGATCATTTTGGCAATTACTATTTTCTCGTAACAATAAAACCTCATCCACAACATCTTTACATCTCATGTGTAACAGGGATAAACTGAAATGAGCTCATTGCATTAAGAATTTTTGTCCTGATTTGCATGTATTCCTTTTTTTTGCTGTTGATATGAAGCAAGTTTACTCTATAATGACCAAACAGTCTCACCTTTCCCTGTGTACATTATGAGACAGAATATTTGCTTTGAAACCTGTGACAGATAAATCTCTGTGGGATTCAAGGGTGGGTGACATTACTGCCACAGAGATATGGCCTGGATGAGGTCACCATACAGCAAGTGAGCAGAAAAATAGATATTTAAAGTCATCCAACCAGAACAGATTTGTTCTTCTGACTTGATGTCATTTCCGTTTGCAAATGGACGTTGCATCAAACTATAGCTGATAAAATCATGGAATTGTGGAATGGTTTGGGATGGAAGGGACCTTAAAGCTCATCCCATTCCAACCCCTGCCATTGCAGGGACACCTTCCACTGTCCCAGGCTTCTCCAAGCCCTGTCCAGCCTGGCCTTGGGCACTGCCAGGGATCCAGGAGCAGCCACAGCTTCTCTGGGCACCTGTACCAGGCCTGCCCACCCTCACAGGGAGGAATTCCTTCCCAATATCCCATCCATCCCTGCCCTCCATCAGTGTGAAGCAATTTCCCCTCATCCTTTCCCTCCATGCCCTTGCCCTAAGACCCTCTCCAGCTCTTTTGGAACCTCTTTAGGTGCTATTTCTTGTGGTGTTCTGGGGTTTTTTTCCTCCACCTTGTAAATTGAATTCCTTCTGATTTCTTTGCTCCTCCAGTTCTGTTTCTTGTTAGAAAAACTGAAGTAAAATCAGCCTTCCTGTGCAACTGGAAAAAACTGTGTTGAGTTTGGTTGTCAAACAAGGGAAGGTTCGAGAGTTTTGAGCCTGTTGTTTTATTTGAATCAATCAAAGTCCAGAAGTCCAATAGGTACAGTTTGTTATCTGTCATAAATGGGATCATTATTGTCCTGTCTTCTCCCTGGGAGTCATCCTGCTGCTTTCTGCAAGCAAGGGTGACTTAGGCAGATGTTTTAAACCCTCTTCTTAATAATTCCACCCCTGAACACGTATTGCAGGTTTGGTAGTCTACCTTTATTTGCATTTAACTGCATTTACCATCTACCCACTATTTACAAGATCTAAATCTGCCTGTGGATTCCAGAGGTGTTGATCCTGCTGGATGGATTACCCAGTTAAAAGAATGGTTTTGGCTGTGTGGGTTCAGGGATCCATTTCCCCAACATCAGGAACACCACCCGTGACAGCAGGCCTCATCAACAAGTACAGTCAGGAAACGGCCAGGAATGTCAAATATTTATCCCTTTTAAAAAATTTAATATGTTCTCCTGGGGCCTGATTACAGAATTTTTTAATGCTTACAAATTTCTTCAGTGCAACAGTACTAGTTTGTTTCCAAGGAAACAAATGTACTTATACTGCACTGCACACATTCTTAATCATTAAATTCTATAATCTCCCTGCCTCGTTCTTTCTTTTCCTCTCTCTCTCCCTCTCTCTTTGAATGGGTAACTTCTAAAAATTGTTTGCTTTTCTTTTTTTTTTTGAGTGGAGTCCCCAGATACTCTTTAACTGCAGGTAAATTTTCAAATATGTTCTCAACAAAGCATTGTTTCACATTACTGAAAAAAAACCCAAACCCCTTAATTGTTGAGAGCCTTTATGAAATCATCTTAATCAAGATAAATATGTATCCTTTATTCTTCTGCTATTTAATGTGCAAATTTATTTTTCTGAAGCAGATCTTCAGTGTGGTTTGATGTGAAATGTCTGGGTACGAGTGATATTTAAAAATCAATCTTAAATGTATATTTTTTTAATTCAGGCTCTGCAGACTATGTATGTTTATGCAACACTGTTTCTGTAAGGGAAAAAAGTGCGTGAGCTTATATGGTACTTTACAGATATACAATTTATGTATAAGATACCAGCTTTGAATTTGTCATTCAGAATATACTAAATATTAACTGAGGACTAATAAGAGCTCACTGGAGGACGACAGATTTTTAAAGTGACATCTTAGCATTCAAACCATTCATATTCTTCAATGTGAATGTAATTTTTATCTAAATGATTTCAGAGGAAAATTGATTCATTTGACTATAGTGCTCCTAAGACCAGTGGGAAGCTCATCATCTTAATATTGAATCTGTAAATCCTTTCCACTAGGGATGATTAACAGCTTTGTCAAGTGTTTATTTTACTTTAAGAAGAATATGTAATTTCCTGGCATAACTGAGACAGATTTCACTCCATTTCTTCCTTTGCATGTCACATTCATGCTGTAGGTTAGCATGATCGAGCCTACCTCTATTAGACTTCTATTTTGAGCAGTAAAAGGATAGCCTAATAAGTTTTCATAGTTTAATGAGCAGACATCAGTTTGCCCTGTGATTCATTTATACTTGATAAATAAAAACCCCTCAGCAGTCCTGATAAGAAGTAATAACAGGGAATTACTTCCAGATGGCACTTTTGCAGTGCTGCACGTGTGGTCGGAGCTGCCCATGGGATATAAACCCCACATTGGAGCAGCCACGTGCTGCTCCCAGGACTGGGAATCCATGGCAGACCCTTCTTGGTGACAAGGACAGGCCACCAAGCTGAGATTTAACTGGGCAACCAGCAGCTCAAGGACAGAATTTTCCCCATTCCTGCTACAAGGGAGAATAATTTGAATTGGCAAAGCTTTACAGGAATTTCTTGATGCACCATTTTCTCACTTCTTTTGTTGTGGAGTACCTTCTTCAGCATTGAGGTTGTGGCCAAACCTCATCTATTTCCTTGGTCTTCCTTGCTTACTTTCATTTGACCACACCAAAAGCATTCATTTAATGCATTTTTTGGTCTACCTTTAACGTAGACAAATCTTAAAATATTTTATATTCATCGTAATAAAAAAGAAGGTCTATCAAATACCTGAAAACTAATAAAATGAAATAGATTTTGATTAAAAAGATCTTAGAAAAAGGGGGGCTGTGTGGAAGAGTTTAGCTGTGCAGGGACATTTCCATGCTCATCTTTGCATGTGAAATCCAGAGGTGGGAGTATTCCAAAGGGAATGGGAAAGACAACGTCCTTTGTGCCTTCCTTGAAATATCTGATCACCTACAGATTCTTCATCACTGTAGAATAAAAGTGTTGCCAGGCAATAAAAGGTTATGGAATCATGAACATCCCCACCCAAAAGCCAATACATTACATTCACACCCGTGTCATTTCTCATGTGTAATTATTTAAGGCACCAAACCCCAGCATCTTCACCAAATCTGTCAGAATTCAAGAAGTGTTATGTCAGTGCTGTCAGGCACAGGGTGGAATTCTTGGGGAGTCCTGTGCAGGGCCAAGTGTTGGTCTTGATGATCTGTGTTGATCCCTTCCAACTCAGCACATTCTAATTCTCTGATGCTATGGTTATCTTTTTTTTGGGTATTTAATTTGTGACCTTTCCCTTCTTTGACTGTCCCTGTGAAATCCATGAGGTTTGGCCACAACCTCGATGCTGAAGAAGACACTCAATAAAAAAGGGAGTGAGAAAATGGTCTATCAAGAGATTCCTATGAAGCTTTACTAATCTGAATTATTCTCACTTGTAGCAGGAAGGGGAAAATTCTGTCCTTGTGCTGCTGGTTGTCCAGCTAAATCTCAGCTTTTTGGGGGGTTGTGGTGAGAAGTGTAAATGAAAAGTTTAGCCAGTAATGAGCTCTGTATGGTTTGGACCTTCTTGTGCAGACTTGCAAAGTAACAGATTTCAAGGGAGAAAAAAAAAAGTTTGCTAAAAGCCTTACTTTCTCTTCCAATATGAGATTAATTACAGCCAAAGCGATCAGGGAATGTTCCTGCTTTAGGAATAAATGCTGTGAGCGTGATTGCCTTCAGAACAGGAGTGACACAAATCTATTCTGCCTCTGAAACGGTACCATCAAGTATCGTTTTGTTTGGGTGTTTCTGCAGAAAGTGCTCCGTGCTCTTTTCTCTCCAATTTCCTGCTCAAAGTCTAAAATAGAAATTGCAGATTAGAAAATCCTTTGAGAATGGGGTTCAGCAAGTGAAACTGCTTGAAGGTAAGTTTCATACTAGTTTGACTGAATTTAATGAGCCATTGTTAGGAACCAAGCAAGCAAGTATTCTAGTGAGGCAGGAGGTATACACAAGCTGTCTTTTCAAGAAACCATTGTAAATCTGGTAACAAAGAGAGCCTGACTTCCTCCTTGAATTACCATGTTGACAAAAAGTCTACTGCATGCGCTGATAGCAAATGAGATACATTCTGCTGGTAAAGAAAATTAGACCTTAAATTTAACTCTCTAAAGCCTAGCATCTAGGGCAAGGGAAAAGGCAGAGTCATGCTGAAAATCAAGCTGTTGCTTCAGCACAGGCTGTGTGTAACTCCTTGTTCTGAGACAGAACATTTTGTGCAACTTTGCTCTATGATTAACAAATGTATTTTAACAGAGAGTAAAATGCATGGGGAGAGTGGGGAAAAAAAAAATAAACCGACATAGCAAGCTGTGTCTTTAACCAGTAGGGATTAAAGAATTCACTTTGTTACCTGGGAGGCATCAAGGTGAAGGTTTCTGGCTCTGAGGGGCTGTGCTCACTCAGTGCTTGCTAACCTTGGGCTGGCTGCTTGGAACGTGTGTCTTTGCTGTAGCCTGAAAAGGGTTTTTTAATATTTAAAGTTATTAGTTTATAGTATCCATGTAATTTCTTCAGCCAAAGGGCTTTAATTTCTTTGATGTGCATCTCTGTTCCAGCTGGTACTCCTACCACTCCTGCTGTCTCTTAGCCCTAAGTAAGGTTTCTCTCTTTGTTAAAGCTGGTGCCACTGATTTATCTTCAGCTCTGAGAAGGGCTTTTATCCATTTTAAAAGTGATGCTGCTGAGACAGCTTTCCCTTGCCCTGAGAAGATGATTTTTTAATTCATATTTGGTGGTTGGTTGGTGGGTTATTTTTTTTTTTCCTCTTTTTTTCCCTTTCCTTTAAAAAGTATTTTTACATAGAGGTGTATTTCTCTCGGGTTGCCTGTGGGGTCTCCTTCTATGCTGTGTTTCTTTTCAGAAAAAATCTTTTTGGGGAAAAAAGCAAATTTCCCTTCTTTTTGGGAACTCTCCCTACCCCACTGGGGGCTACTGACAATATTGCCCTAAAGAGGATCTCGATTGTGGTGTGGAAGAATTTTCCTCTTTCAGGGTCCTTTATCAGGGGAAATCATCCTGGACTTTTCCCCCTTAAACTATTCAAACTATTTTTCTTCCCTGCATGTGCTGGAGTCAAGAATGTCCTTGTGAATCAGGCTCATAATTTGTTATTTAAAGTAAATACATAGAGTTTATACACTTGTGGCTTCCTGGACTGGCCTTCCTACATTGTTTTCCCATTTTCTTGGTTATCAACTCTTCTGTACCCTGTAGTGCAGATTTTTTTTTAATATATTTAAAATGAAAATTATGGGAATTATCTTTATACAGATAACTAAAGACAGCTTTTGAAGCCATCTGGTCTTCCTTGGTTACTTTGGGGTCCAAGCACAATAAAAATATTTATTTAATGCATTTTTTGTCTACCTTTAATGTAGACAAATCTTAAAATGTTTTATATTCATCTTAATAAAAAAAAAATCTATGAAATACCTGAAAACTAATGAAATGTAATAGCTATAGATTAAAAAGACCTTATAAAAAGATTCCTGATAACCCTAAAAAACAGAAACAGACTCTGAATATGGAGCTGCCGGGCAGGAGACTTCACATAGACTGCACACTAAAGAAAAGAATATTTTTTCCACAGGATCCTGAGATACCTTCAGCAATTGACAATCTTCTGTGGGGGGAAAATAAAAAAAGCTTATTTACTGTTAAAAGTAGCAAGTTGTTTCATCAAAGACAAAATTATCTTGTAACTTGGTATAACCAAAGGCCCTGCCGCCATCTATGTGCTGAGAAATCTTCAGCCTTTTAACAGTTTTCTCCCCTTTTGGAGTCAGTCAGAATTATGAACGATCTGGGGTCTCTTACATTGCCTGCAGACGAGACAAAATACTGTTATGGAGGCCAGCAAATAAAGCTTTACACTAATCAAATGCTCTGCTGAATAAAATATGAGCATGTTATTTTGCATAATAAATAGCAAGCCAAAATAGAAATTGAACAGTGGCACTAATAAATAAATGAGATCATCTAAAGCTGGTTTTCAGGAGCAAAACTTCAAACTGCATCCATTTTGGATGTGTGTGTGTGTTAGTGTGGATGAGCAGAGGTGAAGTGGTGGCTTATATTGGTTTTTCCTCTACCTTTTTTTGTCTCATTCTCTGTTTGGATCATTAATCCATCAGGAATGAGTAAAGAAACCTTTCTTCCCATGGAAGTGGAGTTGGAGCTGGATGATTTTTAAGTTCCCTTCCAACACATGATCTGTATTTCTTTTCTTGCCTTGCAAAGCCAAAGCCTTGCAGTTGGTTTCTGCTTTCTGGAAAGCAAACAGATCCTCTTTGCTCTGAGAAAAGCAGTTTAAATATTTCATTTTAGGTGGCTGGGAGTCTCTGTCTGCGGGCAGGTCAGGGAAGGTGCTGCCTGTGCTCCTTGGGCACGTCTCTGCTCTTTGGAGAAGTTTTCTCCCCATCAGGAAATAAAAGAAAAGAGGAAATATTTTGCTTTCTATATGTGTTGATTTTCAGTGAAATAAGAGGCTTTCAAAGAAAAACAAACCTATTGCCATAGAGTAGTTCTGTTATGAAGAGGAACCAAAAACCCTGACAAAGCATTTTTAACGAGTTCTGCTGTCATTTTTAATTAACACCTCCTTCATTCCCTCCCTAAACTCAAACTACATGAAGATGTTTAAGCAGCCCAGTGTCAAACTGGACTTCAAATTTAAACCAAAAACCTGTGGGACAGGGGAGATCTGTGGTACCCCTTCCATAAATCATGACAAAAATCGAAACAAAGACAAACAGGAGGGGTTTTTTAAATTTTTTGAGGAAGTCATGTGTCACCTGTCACCACTGGTGACACTGCAACCAAAGCAGTAACAAAAATCTAAAGAGGTCAGCAAATTTTTAGTTACCTCATTTCCTCTTCTCCTTTTATTTTTTTTAATTTATTTTTTCCTTGAGTTTCAATCACAGGAGAGTGTGGTTTTTTTGGTTTTTTTTTTTGTTTTTATTTTTTTCCTTAGGAACAAATATCAGGAAACTGCTCTGCCTCTGCTCTTTGCTTTCAGTTTTCATTCTGAGGTGGCAGGGCTGGGGCCAGGCAGGGATGTTTCCAGTGAGGTGTCAGGGTTGGGAGCTCCTCACCCAGCATCTGAGTCTCCAGGGATGGAGGGAGCAAAGCAGGAAAGGAGGGATCTGTCTCAGCAATGTGCTGCACTCAGCCCATTCCCAAGTATTTTTCTCAAAAAATTAAGCTTATTTATTCCCACAAGACATGTAAATCCATTATGGAAGCATCACATTTTCTTTCTTTTTTTCCTTCCCACAAAACAAGACAATTCCCAAGACCATTTTCTGTTATTTCTCAATCTATCTCAGATTGGGACAATTTTTTTTCCCCTAAACCTATATCAAATACTTTCAAATTACAGCTTTAACTTTTCCCCTCTGATGTCCATAATAACCATCTTTTCCTCTTCTTCAGGATGCTCATTGCTTCCACATCTTTTATTAAAATACTAAAAAAAAAAACAGCTCAGATTTTGTAGTTTTTTCTCTCATTTCCTCCTGATGTCACAAGTTTAATCTTGAGAACTGCTCTCCCAATTTAGCTCATTAATGCCCATCTGCTGTTCAGGGCAGCACCCTCACCCATCCTGCTGTCAGTGCCTTGGATATCTACAGAGAATTTCAGATCCCATTCCCCCAGGTGTGTGACTTACTGCTTAGAATCCAAAATGCCCCAAGCATCTCATCTTCCATAAATAAATATGTCTTTATTTCCATAAATATATCTCTATAGATATAATTTCAAATTTGCTACACGGTATGCAGAGTAGCCCGGTGACTCTTTTGCTGTTTAATACTTGATTTTTTTGAGAAGTCATTCTGAGAACCCAAAATTCAGACTCAAACCCCTCAAGTGATATTTAGGTGTTCAGATCTTTCCTGAACCTGCTCCTATTTCTGTAAATTAAGGAGAAAGTTCCCCAAAGTGGGAAATACTAATGAAAATTAATTACTCATTCTCATAACAACCTTTTTCTGAAGCTGAGGTTCATTTTTCCATAACTTGTTAATCCTAAGTGACTACACTGATAAAAAATATTACTTATTTGGAGGCAGTTTGTTAATAGAAAACAAGATCCCTATTTATCCTGGAATTTATTCTCGATTGATAACTCAAGTGTGTCTTTTTTGTCTCTTTGACCTCTAGATACGCTAAAAAAGAATAGCAAATAAATCCTATTAAATTAAAGGACTGGTATTCACATTCCTGCTGTCTACTGAATGTATTTTCCCTGAAAAGTCCTTGGCTTGCTTATTGGTGTTGGATAACACCACATTTTATTAAAGATCTGTGAAGTGTTTCCGAAGATGTTACACAGATTATTTTATTTTTTTTTTTTAGACATTTAAGTTTTTCAAAATCTTCTTGGCTTTGCATAGGTGATAACAGCAAAGAGGAATAATGAGACAAAACCTCTTCTTTTGGGCTTTTTAATTGAGAAATAAATTATTTCATGCCTTCTCATTAGTTATTCCCATGGCTTCTAATGACAAGGTGCCAACTTTCACACTTTAAGCAGGTTAATTAACCAGGTAGTAATGAAATTGCGTGATACCTGTGTGGTGGTGAGCTACAGCTCCTAATAATGTGCTTTAATGTCTCTGAAAGGATATTTTCAGCTCCAGCTCTTCTCAGCACTGCATAAATAAATGCTTCCCAGCTAACAGGCAAACTCATTTTAAAGTTGCACTTTGGTCACCATTATTATGCTCCTTGAAGTAGATGTTGATATTTCTGCCCTTTTTCAGACTATAAAGGGGCACTAAGAAAGGTGGAAGACCTCAAATGTTGTGTTTATTTTTCCCCTATCCACTGGCCACTTGTGTTAAATATTTTAATGCTGTTTCTTTCCCCTAGAAATGATAAAATTAAGTTTAAAAATTGATGTTTAAAGGTTTTCTAGGATAAAATTGATGTAGGAATGTGAGCAAGTAGCAGGGACCAAAGTTAACAGAGTATCACATGTGCACAACGAAGGAAACACATTTGGAAAAAATAAGGAAAAAAAAAAACAAAAACACAACAAAAACTGAGTTTTGAGCTTTCCAAGAGCAAGTCTCATTAGCTGTGTGATTTATCTAATTTAAGAAATATCTTTTAAAGAATCCCAAGGAGTATCCTTATCTGGAAGAGTTGCTAATAACCAGTTGTGTTGGAACGGATATAAAGAAATGCTTGAGTTTAATTTTTCTGCTCAAAATATCCAGGCACAAGTGGTACATTTTTTTTTTTCAAGGCAAACAAAATATTACCCAAGTTGTGTGTTCCTTCTTGCTGGCGATCTGCTCACACAGCAATTCTGATTTCTAGGAAAGTATTTGTTATTTCTAAATATTTACTGGATGGTTTATGCAAACAAGTGTTGGCCTTATTCAAGCACTGATCATTTTTACCAGTCGTTGTTTATAACATACAATTTGTCATCAAAATCACATGGGCATTGTCTCCATTCTCTTACTGGACATATGACTGCTTAAAAAAATGAGGAATAACAATGCTGGCAAGTGAATGAAGAATAACCAAGTCTTTCCTCATATGAATTTTTTCAACAAATAAACATTTAGGCCAAACTTAAAAGGTCTTGCAAATATTTGTCTGAATAAACCAGTCAGGGCCCATCTGAACACTCGCTGAGAGCAAATAACACGACCCAACAGCAAACAGCAAAGCAAATTTCCCAGGCTTGTTTGTAAAAGTAATCTTCAGCAAGTATTTTGGATTGTTTGGCCACACACACCCCGGTGTTTACTCACAGAGGCTGCTGAGCTTGAGGGCATCATCCTAAGCAAAGCAGGTGAAATATGAACTGAATTTGTGGGTATCCGTGCTATTTTTAAATTATTTTTGAAAAATAAGCAGCCCTCTGTTTTTTATATTAAATCCTGAGATTCTTTTTGTAAGAGAAAATTTAAGGAAAAATCTGTTGACTGATGAGGAACTTTGCTGAGTAAAATGCCAGTAGTTTTCTTTGCTTGCTCTAGTAGTGAAAACTCTTCTAATGATGTTTTTCTCCTTGTTTTATTTGTTTGTTTGGGTGAGGATTGGTTGTGTTCCTGCTTTTAACCAGTGGGATCATCCGTTGGGAGCAATTTTCTTCCCTGGGACAGAGTTTAATGCCACTGGAAGTACTGGGAAGTCAGCAAGTAATTAATAAATTCAGTGAGTAAATGGTGGCTTATCCAACAAAACCCAAATTTAAGATCTCAGGACGAGGTGGTCTGAGAAGATTAAACTCCACTTGGCTGGGGTGTGTTGAATAATGATTGAACACCCAGAGCATCTCAGCCCTGCATCTCCCACTCTTTTTATTTTACACATCACAATTACCAGCCATGATCTTCATTCATGACTTATTGTGGGCGACAGGCCATAATCCTCATTCATGACCAGCTAGAACAGAAAAAAAACCAACAAAAAAAACCAACAAAAAGCCAACCCACCACACAAAACAAAAGCCCTTCATGGTACTTAGAGAGAACATGACATTATGCAGAGTTTTTACCTCATTCTGAGAGCAGTACAGATACAACAAATGCCACAGCAGAGATGCTTTTAAAGCATCTGTTTAAAAAAAAAAGAAAAAAAAAATTTAAAAATGCAGGTTCCCTAAGTTGTTGTGGGGAAGAGAAAAAAGCAGGGTGGAATTGCAAACATGTATATCATTACTGCAACTGCATTCCATTTATTTTCCTTTTGCAAAATAAATTACATAAATGGGGTTTGTATTGTTAGCTATTCTTCATTCAGAGATTGGGATAATTAGGTTTCAAATACGGTGATGTTTTAAAACACATTTAATTTAGTAAAATTGGTAAGGAAGCTACAGCAATTAAAAATAAAGGACAAAAGTTTCTTTTGCCTTCCTGGGTAATTTGGGGTGAATTTAGACTATGGCATTAGAAGTACAAAAGGTAACTAAAAATGCCATTAAATGAAATGTTCCCAGTCCAAGCAATTTCCTTCTTAACAGAAAGTAAAATGCAAACAGAGATTACTAAAACCCTGCTGTGTTTAATTTAAGTGTATGTAAGCCTTTTACTCACAGTTATTTTGTCTGGAGATAATCATGTAGATCCTCAATGGTCAGAGCTGTGAAGCGTGTGTTGTCAAAAGTTGCTCACTCTTTGATTCCCCCTCGCTTCTGTCAGCCATGGTTCACATCATGCAAGCTCAGCTCATTCATCTTCTGACAGGGTGGGATTCTCCCATTCCTGTCTCCATCAATTTGTTCCTGTCGCCTCTGGATTGCTCGCAGAAATGCCGAAAAAGTGTGTGAGCGGGGTGTAAATTATCATTATTTCTCTGGCTAACTGCAGGGATGGAGCACATCAGCAACAGGCAGGGGTAGGGCTGTTAAACCAGAGGGAAAACTCGGAATCTTCTGTAGGTTCATTATTCTACAGAAATGAAAGGGCTGGAGAGGCATTAGGTACAGAGCCATGCACTGACAGGGGCTGTTCTGGAGAGGTTTGATTCGTGCTTCTGAGAGGAAATTCTGTGCAGCCAGAAATCAGGGGCTGATGCTTGAGGCACGGTGCTCTCTTGGGCAGGGGGTCAGTGGGGATTTTGCCCCACAAAAAGAGGCACTGTGTGGGGAGTTCCTTTTGGCACAGAGATTTTTGTGTCGGTGCTTTATATTGGTACCTCATATCTGGGTGTGCTCCAGGAGAGGTGAGGCGAGGAGATTTTTTGTTACCAAGGTCTTGATTCATGGCAGTTTTCACTGTGTAGACAGTTGCTTCTGCTTCCATAGGGACCAGAAACTGCATTTGCCACAAGGCAGTGGAAGCAGAGTGGATGTAAAACAGTTTGCACTTGCCAGCCGTGGAGTGTGGAATATTCACAGCAGCCACCAGCTGGGAGTGAGCCAAAAGCTGTGATGCAGCGAAGGCTGAGGTGCTCCTCAACTGGCAAAGGCAAAACTCCAACATCCCAGGATTCAGACCAAGCAAAATGAGACTGGGAGGTTCAACAGCAGCCAGGCTGCCAGCACATTCCAGCCTGAGACCTTGGGTGCCACCTCAGAGCCACCAGCTCTTTGGTTTGATCTGCCCTGCTCGTGTTGTCCTTCATTTTCAGCACATGCTGTAACTGTACATAAATGTTTCTTGCCAGAAAATGTAGCATTTTTAGGAGTTCAGCTCCTGTGAGTTGAAAATGAAAAGGCCAAGAGCACCAGGTTATGGTCAAGCGAGGTGTTCTCCAAAAAAAATGTGTCTCCTAAAGTCGTGGATCCCAGTTTGGGGTGGAAGGGACCATAAAGCCCATCCTGTTTGTGTACCTGCCATGGGCAGGGACATCCTCCACTACCCCCTACAGGATCCATCCAGCCTTTCTTGAACACTTCCAAACAACAGCTTCTCTGGACAGCCTGTGCCAGGGCTTTGGAACCTTCAGAGTGAAGAACTTCTCCTTAGCATCAAATCCAAATCTCTCCTCTTTTAGTTTAAAATCATCCCCCTGTTGAGCTGTCATTGTCTGCCTTAAGAAAACGTCACCCAGCCTGTTTTTTGTTAAATTCACATCACTGAGGTGTGAGCTCAGTGCCTCTTATGTCTCTGCTTGGATCTTGAACCACACAGGGATTTATTCACCAGCCTCCCTGAGCCACAGGGCACCACGTGGAGAAAGGCAGCTGGGGGAAAACAGCAGCTTCCCATTCACTCTCCCAGAGGTTTTCCAAAGGATTTCTTCCATCCAAAGAGGAAATTTCCCTCTTTCCTCTGAGGCTGGACATTATTCCTGAGCAAAGCTGCTTTTCAAGACATGCTAGATTCTTTTTCTGGGTTTTTTGGGGATTTTTTGTTCTTGGGTTTTTTTTTTTTTTTGTTTTGTTTTTTTTTTTTTTTTCTTTTCACTTGGGAAGTGGGTGTTTGGCTTTTTTGGGGGTGTATTTTTCAGTGAGGGTTGTTTGGGTTTTTTTTGGCTGAACATTAAGACACTATATTTTTGCTTGTAGGCTACTTCTGCAAACTCAAACTCAAACTCAATTCACTCCCACAGGAAACTTATCACATCTCCTACCCTGCAGGAAAAAAAAAAAAAAGGTGTTTTGCTCTATCATGTGGGCAGGAGAACACAAAGATGACCATGATGTTTAATAAGACCTTTATATCCTCTTAGATTTTTCTCTTGTCCTTGGCACAGTGAGCGAAGTAGCTCTGACACATTTATTTCTTTTAATATGAGAGTAAGCAGGGAGAGAATGATGGCAATTACCCCTCTGCAGGGAAGAGCCTCTGCTGGGAGGGCACCAAGAGCTCTGCTCTTACTCTGCTCTTCTTTAATGTGCTCTGGGAAATTGAATGTGAATTAGGGGGATGCAGTGTGCAGTCTCCTCATTTCACCTGGCCTGACTTCTGCAGCTCCACATGATGCTCCTACCCCTGCCTGGGAGACGTGGCTTAAATAAAGAGAAAATAAGGGAGGGAAGAGAGGAATTTGAGTGCAAATAGGAAATGGTGACAAAATCTGTGTTAAAATAACTTGATATAAAGCGACATTGAATAGAAAATTTAAAGCAATCTTAAAGAATGTTTTTCTGCAAGCATTGTTGTTGGGGTGTTTTACCTTGTGAGCTCAGCTGCTTTAGGTCCTCCATCAGCTCCTCAGATGGGAGATTTTTCCCCTTTGTGCTGTGGAAATCCATCTGAGAGCAGAGACACAGCCTCCAGCACCCATGACCCTGGCACAGGGAGACACTGAACACGTGCAGTCCCTGGCTGTTCACTGAGGAGGGGTCAGAATTCCATGGGAAATCTGTTGGGGGCTCTCATATCTTAACATCAGCCATGTCCTGCAAAAAGATGGATTTTATCAGTGATAAATCAAAAAATCCTATTGACCTGCCTGCCATAAGGAAGTGCTGGTTTGGGTTGGTTTTGGGCAGGGGAATAGACAGGCAAGTAAAATAATTTCATTTTTCCAAGAAACGTTATCACTGTGGTTAAGAACAGAGAGGATTCTGTGGTTAGGAACAGAGAGGATTCCTGTGTCTGTGCTAGTATCTTGTCAGGATAATTTTGCAGGGAAGAGTTGCAGTGTTTGTCAATGAAATGAAAAGCATTTCTGGCCAATTTAGAAGAAGTTATAAATGTTGGAAGAGTATAGGAGCTTGATTCTGGAAGTGCTAGAATATTATGGTTCTTTGCCAATCATTTGATATTAAATGCACTACAGTTTGGAGAGAAAATATTTTTTTATTTCTTTTATATTTTTTATCTTTGCTATTTTATGTGCGCATGATGCTCATCTTATTCCTTGGTGTACATTTTCGTGGTGCATTTCATTTTTGTAGAGATCTGACAGAAAACTTGTATCTGAATTCAATTATCTGCTGGGGAAAGTGAGCCACGTGTGTGTTTCAGGAAGACTTTGGATTGCTATCAAGATTTGTCCTAACCATAAACTACTAGGTTACCAAAAACTCAGCTTGGAGGACAGTTCAATCTGAAGGTTAGGAAATGATCACAAGTACCAGTGACTACCTTTAATCATAGCTTAATTTGCCAAGGAGAATTTCCTTGGTACCGTCTTCTGTACAGAATTATAGAAGATTATAGTTGGGTTGTTTTTTTTTTTTTTTTTTACTTTAGGAAAGGCTTGTTTTTATTTCTCAGTATAAAATGTTATTATCTACCTGATAAGTATGGTCTGCAAGAAAATCCAAATGCTGCGTTGCAACAATAATGGTTTTTCATTAGATCTTGTGTCATCAGACACTTTAGGATTAGTTCTGTTAATTTAAAAAAAATAAAAAAAGCCAACCCTGTTTATAGTTCTGGAAATGAGGTTTTATGGAATGATGTGAATTATGGTTATGTGCAGACACTTGGAATAAGATTGTTTCTGAGGAGCTGAAGGAAAAGTTGCAATATATGAAGTTTATAAAAGGCTTCAGTCTGGAATGAAAAGAGTCCTCTCCCTGCCTGCTGCCCTCCCCCTTGGTCTCCTCGTGGCTGGGAGAATCCTTGCCCTGATGGGAAAGAGGATGGTGGTGCCAGGGAAGCCAAGCAGATGCACTGTCAAGAACTTGCTGCTCTTTAATTAAAATAGGGATTAGAATCATCTTCTGGATGCCTCCAAAACCACCTTTTCCCTCTACCAGAAAAACATCTCTTATTCTCAGACACTCAGGACAGCTGAGATTTCTAAAACTCTTTGATACGTTTATACTAAATTCTGCTTCTTTCCTGATATTCCTTGTCAAAATAGTCTTGCTCAGTTTTCAAATACCTCTTTGCTCAAATTTCCATTTTCTGAATCGGAGAATTCCTTGGATCACTGCTGAATAGCTGGTTAAATTGCTCATTATGCAGAATTTTCTGGTAAACACTTTTTATATTTGGGAAGCATTCCTGATTTCTGTGACTGCTCAGATATTTTTAGATGCTTCACAAACAGTAGCTGGAGGTGTTTGATTGTTTTCCATTCTGGCTATTTCCAATTCATCCTTGGTTCACCGTGCACACTATTGCTCTCCTAAGAGATATGATATTTACCCTCCTCTCATCTTGATTAGATCATTGAAGCTTTTTTAAAGAGGGAAATAATTAATAGTTCTTGGTGAATAATCAAATGAAAAGGCAATTAATGAATAATGCACACCCTGCACAAATTTTCAGACATTGATCATCTGTTAATTTTGTGCAATCTTTTGAATTCAGATCTTTTTTTCATTCACAAAACCGGTGGTCACGTGTATGCAGGGCATGAATGGCAGCAAAGAAAAACCAGGTTATTTCTTACAGAAAAAAAAACAAAAAGAAAACTAGCCCCAAATCACACAAGCTTTCAGTTGCTCCAGCTCTTCTCTCTAGGCTTTGGTGACTCAGTTCTTCTACCCTCATCATCACCTACAACCAGGGACTAAAACAAGATGTTTTACAGCGTGTTGTGGGCATTGCTGTGTGCTCTCCCCAGGCTCCAGGAACTCTGTGGTTACTGGGAAATCTGGGAAACAGCAGTGGGCTGAGAGCTCCTGGGAGCCTCTGGCTGTGCCTTTGGCCAGCAGTCACCTCCTTTGATGGATCACTGTTTTTGGTGGATTCTGGCTCTCTGCTTTGGGACACACACAGTTTTGGTGGTTGTTTTTTATTTGCTTTTAATTTCCTCTGATGTGCAGCAAGCTGGAGAACTGGAAAGGCTTAAAGTCTCTTCTTGGCAAGTGATGCCACAGGACATTTTTCATAATCAGCCTTGCAGGAGCAGAAGGGTTTGATTTGGCTCCACCTGGTCTCTCCCAGCTCCTCTCCTCAGGACTCCTTTTAACCAGGGTGGGACAACTCTAACTGGGCTGAAGGGTTGGGATTTTCCCTGTCAGCTATGGCTGCCTGGAATATCACTGAATTTAGGGATGTGGCCACCAAGGGGACACAATCTCTGCCCAGGTCCTGGTGCAGTACGTACACATTAAAAAATCCCAGCCTCCAAAAGGCTGAAATCATCATTCTGCTGAAAAAGGATCTGTCTGCAGGTAGAAAAGAGGAGAAATAGTGACTGAAAGGGTCCTACCCCAGTTCTGTACATTCTTCAGGCACAGCCCTGAGCCCAATTTTTCCAATTCTCTGCCTCTGAATTCACATTGCTAAAGCTCTATTGAGTAGCCACCTCTGCGTCTGAGGACCAAAGTTTAGGCTTAGGCACCTAAATCATCCCAAAACTCAGATTTTTGGGTGCTTTACCTGACTATATGTGTCTTGTTTGGGATGAAAGATGCAATTTTCAATGATTTCATGAAAAATACACTGCAAGACTTTAAAATCCAAATAAATTATATTTTGGGGCTTTATTAGTTGTGACTACTGCACTGAGCTTTGTACATAGATTATAGTGAATTATGAATGGAAAATTTTGAGGGTTTTATTTATCAAGCTCATCTAAATCAGCAATATTTTATTAATACAATAAAAATGAACAAGTAGGTGAAGTTTATTAAGTTAAAAAATAATCTTAACATTGCCAATGTTCTTCTCTCATTCACTTCTGGTGGCATCAAATTAAGTGTGTATTTATGTAAGTGTGTGTACATATATGTAAAGCACACACACATGGATGCATATAATAATTTTTTTTTTTAGGTATTTTAGTTTTAATTCATAACTACTGAGCTACAGTTTATTATAAGGTTACTGAGGACAAACTGCTCCATTTCCTCTATTATCCAGACAGAATGGTTTATGGTCAGCCTGGTCAGGATCAAATTCAAATGGCCTCAGAGTTCAAAGGGATGGTGATGACTCGAGCAAACCATTTTTGTAATCTGAAAATTCCATTTCTACACAAAAATTTAAAAAACAAGAAAAAAAAAGAAAAATTGGTTGGAGCTTGAAATGGCTATGGCAAGATTTTGCAAGGTCAAGAGAAAAGAGAGTGTTGTATGTTTTGACTCTGTCTCAGGACACACACTGCATATTTGTGAACAAGTTCATGCTATGCTGTTTAGAATGTTTAGAATTTGGGGATTTTTTTCCCCCTTGTTATTGTTTAATTTTCCCTTTTTTATTGTTGTCTCATTTTTGTGTGTGTGTAGCTGGGACACTGAGGGTGTAAAAGCCCTGATTTAAATCCCAGCACAGTAATTTGGGATCTTTCCAAATTATTTCCACCCTGGATGAGGGTAGGGTGTAGAAGGAGCTGTATCAAGGCTTTTTCTGGTTAGGCTCTTATGTAAGCATGTCCTTGTTGAGGAGATGGGCCTGGGCAGGGCAGCAGCTCCTCCAGCACCAGGAACCAGGATTGGGGATTTCTGGGCATTTTCCTGTAGGAAGAACTTGGTCTGTATTGGTGTGAGCATGCAAATGCATTGGTATAAGTGACTAAAATCTGCTTTTATGGCTTTTTTTTACCAATCCTTATTCACACCCCTACCCCTCAGTCTTGCAGATTGTCTGTTCCCTTCTCCAAGCCCCCCCTCCCAAACAATTCCCATTCACACACACATTTCTTTTCTGGAAAATGTGGGCATGGAGTGATAGGGTAATGTGAAATGGACTTGAGCAGACAGAGAGTGGGTTTGGGTTGGATATATGGAAGGAATTCCTTCTTGTGAGGGTGGGCAGGCCCTGGCACAGGATCCCAGAGGAGCTGGGGCTGTCCCTGGATCCCTGGCAGTGCCCCAGGCCAGGCTGGGCAGGGCTTGGAGCAACCTGGGATGGTGGAAGGTGTCCATGGCAGGGGTGGGGTGGGATGAACTTCAAGGTCCCTTCCAACCCAACCCATTCCAGTTTCTATGGCAAACAGGCTGCCACGGCTCTTACAGCCATCCCCATGGACACGGAGGAGAGTTCTCTTTGCATTGCTTAAGACCACAGGAATTCAAAACACTGATTTTTTAATATATATGTGAATCAACACAGAGGACAAAAGTTTGAGTCCCACAGCAGGACCTGAGCCTTTGAGGCACTGTGCAAATAAAGAGCTGGAAATGTTCTGTATAGAGCAGGAGACTGAAGTTTGGCAGAGACACAGAGATAAAAAGATGGAGAGTGAATATGGAAATGTACTGCTCATTGTGATAAAACACAGAACAAACATAATTCAAGAGTTGCAAATCCTTTTTCTGTCTTTATTTTTTTTTTCTCTTTTGGAAAAGAAGCATGGAGGATGAACATTTTGTCCACAGCCTCCCAAAACTTGCTGTTGTCTCACTTGAGACACCTCCCTTCCTCTGTGTGTGTAGTTTACAGGAGCATCCCTTTTGAACTTGTCATGTTGATGGATGATTCCTGTTGTGTCCTATCAGATTGTACTGGGCATGTTGATATAAAATATTCTTCTGAAAGCAAATTGGATATCTTCTTAAGGTGGTACTCACTCAGAGATTTTCTAAAACTTGAATGATTAAGTCAGCTGTGATATTTAATGATCTTAAATATCTTTAGCAGGACCTGATTTATGAACTTAGCACAATTTGTAATAATGGTCTACAAACCTGCAAAATTAGAGAAGCTTTGCACTGCTGATATTGTTAGAAATAATGAAAATGGCATTGTATAAACAGTCTAATTTCAGGTTTTCTTAGAAACTTTATAAATAACTGAAAGGGGAAAAAAGTAACTTCTTGAAAAACTGCCTTTAACTATGAAACATTAGGCTGCTGTTGAAAGATGTTTCTGAGATTTTCAGGACTTAACAAATACGGTCTTACCATAACTAACAATTGTAAGTTTGTTTAGCTAAATACATTCTTTTTTCTTATTAAAACAACCTTATAAAAATGCTTTCAGCCCAAGATATTTGGCATTCCACGTGCAGGTTTTTATGCATGGGGTTTGTGAATCTCAACATTTCTTGAGTTGTTAGACATTGCCCAAATTCAGAGTAAGGTGTCACCACGTATGGCCTGAGCTTGTGCCTGCTGAATCTAACATGAGCTGAGCTAATGGAAGTTGCCTTATCTCCAGTTTTTCATCCTAACACCAAATGACTGCATTAGGAATCTGCCCAAGATAAAAAAGTGTGAAATATGCTTTCTAATTTATAATGCAGATTTTTGCATAACAGGATCAAAACTGTTATCCTGTTGTGAATGTAACATCAGAGTAAAATAACAAGCATTTTACCAGTTAATATGCAAGATAATCTGACAAAAGCATTTTTACATTCATTTACAGAGTGACTATCACCCTAAAAAACTCCTGGGAGATAAATGAAACAAACCAAAACAAAATAAAACTTTAATCATTTCCATAACAAAAATTAAACAACTGTGGCATACATATGGAGGTTTAGAAAGAAGAAGAAAAGGGAAAAGGGGATAAAGAAAAAAAAGATGGAAAAAAAAAACAAACACTAAAATTCAACAAAGATCGTTGTGTCAAGAAAACAATGGTGAAAAATTGCTCATTTCTCAGGAGAACAATTGTAATGAGAATGAGAAACTGGTACTGAACCAATTCTCTTCTCAATCTTCAGATCTTAATCATGTGATCCTCTTAGGATGCCAGAATCTAGTTTTCCTAAAGGCCTGTATAAGCATGTTCAGTGGGAAATCTATCTACCAGCAGGTGTCTTTTAACTTTATTTTGTCGTCAGCATCAAATAAAGATGAGAAGAATGGCATGAATTAGTTGATGAGTGTTAGGAAAGCAGGTGAAAGGCAGGAGGATTGTGCCACAGTGAGGTTTCCAGCTTATCCACAGGCTGCAGCGTTTAATTAGGGAGTTGGCCCAACCCTTGTTGGGGGAAACTGCTCATTCAAAGCACACCTTAATAAGAAATGACCAAAGATTAAATTGCGTATAGGGAACTTTGAATTTGGGATGCGACATTAAGTCATAATGATCTTAATGAATTAATTGCATGAAGGTCTGCAATGAGCAACTAAAAATATAACTGATGAGTTACAAAGCAAATAATTTGGCTTGTAGCATCAGGTCATTCTGATTATCTCAGGGGGAGGAGGTTGGATCTGCACAGAAAATTCTGGGGCATTTTTTCCTTGATGAGTAAAGTAGAGGAGAATTTTTTTGCCTATTTTTCCAGCAGAAGGGGAAAGGAAAACCGTGTTATTTTCCCTTTTTTTTTTTGCAGAACTTAGGACTGTTTCGCTCTATCTCCCCATTCCAGTGGCAAGCTGGATACATTCATTGAGAACGTGAATCAATGAGGTGGATTTAAACACAATATTTGTTTTGGGTAATAGCACAAAAAGCAACTATAGTCCATGTAAAACTTGTAATGATTGTTATAACAGAAAAAAAGGCCAGGGAATATAAACAACATATATTAAAAGGAGATGGCAGGACATAAATATATAACTGAAACCATTACTGCCAAGTGTAACAGCAGGATAGAACAGCTTCCTGCACAAATTGTTTCAAACTAGAGAAGTGGTAAGGCTGTTTTATTCTAGAAAGCAGAATATTTTCATTGGATACTGGATAACTTGGATTTGGGAGGACTGAAGGGTTTCAAAATGCAAATAAAATCCCTATGTTATCATGTCACCATAAAATAAAGGATGGAAATAGCCACACTTGAATGGCTGTGGTGGTAACCTATGATCAACATGGTGCAGTTGCAAAAGCAGAAGGTAAAAGTTCTCCCACCCCCCTGACTGTCCCTATCCTAGAAAATATTTGTTGGCAAACGCTGTGTGCTGATCAGTTCCCAGGAAAACCTGATCACAATTAACAAATGCAAAGTAGCTGCAAAGCCAATAACAGCAGAATGAAGGCTTTCCTTAAAAACACATCTAATAAAGATATTTCTGCTCCAACCACCACTTTGCATAAATATCCTTGGTCCTCTGGGGGATTTCTTGTGCTGGAGAGTGGCCAGAGCTGGGTGGGTGGGGGTGGGTCTGCTCCTGAATGTGATCAATGAACTCAATTACGACCCCATTGCAGAGACTTCCAGCCTGAGTTTGCAGTGATGCATAGTGCCCGCCATCCCTGACACTGCTCCCAAAATCTCTTCAATAAATAAGAGGATACCGGAGAGCTCTGACTTGGTTTCTTTCTTTTTTTTTTTTAGTTTTTCTTTTTTTCCTTTTTTTTTTTTAACAGCTCTTCTGGGTCCCCAGTTGATTTTCTTCGCAAGGTTAGTTGCTAATACATTCCTAGCACCCATGCATTATTAATGCTCACCGCTCTCCAAGGTGGCAGTGACAAATAGGGAGCAAAATTCACTGACTAGTGGGGAATGTACTTTTTAGTCATGCTTGAATTTTTCAATCCATTCTGCTTGTTGAGGATTTTTCAGTGGAGGTACTGTAGCAAAATATGAATTTTTTTTTTTCCCCTTCAAACCTAAGAAGCACTCTAGTAACCAGTGGAAAGCTTATGAGTCAGGGCTTTTCCCAGGAGGTTTTGAGGGGGAGTTGTGCAAAAACTACCTTTGATGTTTGCAGTAGCATGGAAGTCATTGTTTTTCCTCCCATGTAGTAAGTGGCAGTTTTGACTGCAAATCGACTATGCATGCAGTCAAGTAAATTATAATATTTTAACTAGGCTGTGCATGCCAGCTGTAGCATTCCCAGAAATAATACCAAGTGTGTATCATGAGCAACATTGATTTTTAATGCGCAGATTTGTTTCTTCAGATATAAAACTCTATTAATTTTGCAATATAAAGAAGCAATCTGTGAAATACATTCTTAGACTGTTATTGGTTACTATAAATCCCACTAGTAGTACTAGCACACTTGTTTAATTCAGAATTACTTCATTTAAAGTATGATTTTGTGCATGTGGTGGAGGTGCTGGAGATTTGGCAAAGACCTCTTTAACATAACAAATAGCTGACAGTAAATATTAGGCTAATTCTTCCTAACGTTTAATAGAGGGATAACTCACCAGGCAGAATAATGAATTCCTTGCTAATGGCTCGACGTGGGGGATTAACACCTTCACACAGCCATCCACACATGCACTGAAAGTATGAATCTTATCTGTTTTGGAAGGCCTTGATATGGGTCTAGCTCTTAACCATAGGCAGCTTTGGAGCAAGATTTGCCTTAAAAATCAAGATTTAGGAGCAAAATTTACTGAGGGGCCCTAAATCAAGAAGATAATTTCCATTGTGTCTTGTTCAAATGGTTTAGCTCTGCAGTCTAGAGGCAAGGAAGGCACAATATAATGCAGAGTCTGCAGGTCAGGTTTTCATACAGTCACAGAATGGCTTGGATTGAAAGTTCATCTTGTCCCAATCTCCTGCTGCGGCAGGGTCACCTTCCATTGTCCCAGGGTGCTCCAACCTGGCCTTGGACTCTTCCAGGGATCCAGGGGTAGCCACAACTTCTCTTGGCAACCTGTGCCTGGTCCTCTCCACCCTCACAGCCAAGAAATTCTTCCTGATATCCAATCCAGACCTGTCTTGTCTCACTTTGATGCCATTTTCCTTGTCCTACCACTCTAGCTGCTTGTAAATTCTCTCCCCACCTTTCCTGCTGGCTCCCTTCAGGTACTGGAAGGCTGCAGTTCAAAGCCTTCTCTTCTCCAGGCTGAACAATCCCAATTTTCCCAGCAGAGCTGCTCCATCCCTCTGATCACCCTGTGCCCCAGGACTCTCCCCTGCAGGTTGTTTTCCTTCCTGTGCTGGGATCCCAGAGCTGGATGCAGTGCTCAATGTGGGGTGTCAGAAGAGAGAAGAAGAGAAGAGAAGAGAAGAGAAGAGAAGAGAAGAGAAGAGAAGAG